>JACEIK010006665.1:0-86582 GCA_018107945.1 Datura stramonium | reverse complement strand
AGGTGTATTTATGTGGATATGAGGCACTTTTCCTTTAATTTCAGGATAAATGAGTGTTGGAACAATAAATTGCAAAAGGAAGCTAAAAGTGTGCAAAAAATGAAAAAAAGTGCAGACCAAAGTACGATCTGTAGGATGGACCTGCGAGTCGTACTGAGGGCCTTGATCAAAAGATGAATGTTTAACCTGGAAGACTGAACTTATGAGACTTGTCACGAATCGTACCATGGTGGTACGAGTCATGTTAAGCCAGTTGTGATGAAATCTAGAAGAACTGCACAGAAGGCTGATTCTCAGTACGAGAGCACCCTATGACCCGTGAGATAAAGGTGCGAGTCGTACTACGACCGGTCGTGGTGAAATTCAGAAAAAGTTCAAAAGATCAGGATCAAGACACGGGTGTCAATGTATGAGTCATAGCATGTTGGTACGAATTGTACCTTGGCCCAACACTTATCCAACATTCAGCCAACACTCCAAGCCACGAGTTGATGTCATGATCCGTGAGAAGCTCCTACGAGTCGTAGATGGACCCGTGATGAGGTCGGCAACAGATATGGAAAGCAGTCCTATTGGTTTAGGGAAAGGATTCTTGTGTCTCTATAAATACTTTTTATGTTTTATGTTTAATAGAGGATGACGAATAGACTTAATTCTAGTATAAAAACATTGTAGTAAGAAATTTTACATCATTGGAAGAGAGAATTGAGTTGGTTCAACCTTGTGAGCAACCTTTTCTTGAATTCATCTTGTTCTTGCTACTTGTAATTCAAGATTTCATGGTTGAATTGAAGGAATTGTTTTTCTCAATCATCTTCATAAGTATTGTTATATGTTTTCAATAATGAATGCTAATCACAACCTTTCAACTATGAGAGGCTAAAACCTCCATAGCTAGGATTGTGGGAACCATGGTGGATTAACTAGTAATGGTTGCACAAAGTGATTCTAAAACCAATACTAAATACTTATATTGTATTCTATTCATCTTTAATGATTCTTAGAGGTGTACAACGTTAGGAAGTTCCTGAATTCTTTACTTGTTTTGGTCAAAGAGGTAGAGATTAGGAAAAGAGAATTACAACGGAGCCTTGATTTTGATGATCATTGTATTAACTTGAGTTGTGGTCGTAGGATAGTTATATCTGGAACTTAGTGATAACGTTTAGTTTGCATAACTCATGAGACTTGGTCGAGTAATTGAGCATAGTAATTCAATAGGGATTGGTCGATCGTTTGAATGAATCTAAGTTATCAGTTTTGTAAGTAAGTATTGATAAAGATCACGAGTGTATATCCAAAGCTGTTATGAATCCATGGGGAACACAAACCCTAGTTATCCTTTAATTATTGATTCAAAAATATAATATTGACTGTTGTTTATTTTTATTACTTCTTTTTATTAGAATTCCCCCATTGTGAAGTAATTACCATACAAGTTCATCTACCGGTTGTAATCTAGATCTTCCATATTCCCAGTGGGGTTGACCCCAACCTCTTAGTTGGGTTCGTTATTGAAAACGTACGCTTCAAACTTCAGTTAGAAGTTTGGTTTGAGCGTTATCAGCAAGTATGCAGCACCCCATCCGTGGGCATCAGTACAATATGCACCGAATATTTAAGGCATTAATAATAACATAATAAAATCTGATAAAATACTAAAAGTAATTAGCAATAAGGGACAGAAGTGAACCTGTATGATCTCACAACCATGAACTGTATCTACCAGAAAAATATACAAACAAGAACCTAACTTGAACCCCATAAGACTAGAAGGTACAATAAACACTAAATAACCTACTTGGGCACCCATAAGCCCCGGCAAGTGCAAGTAATCTATAAACTCCTACCTGTTCCACTATAGCCCTATAGGCAAACTGTAGGTAAGGCATACACGACCTTTGAGACTGTATCCAAGCCTTCTAGGCTCCTATGACTATGTCTGAGCCATCTGGACTCCTGTAACTATTTCTAAGCCATCCGGGCAGCTGTAAGTATTTCTAAGCTATCTGGGCTCCTATAACAGTATTTGAGCCATCTAGGCTCCTTTAACTATATCTGAGGCATCTGGGCTCCTATAACTACATTTGAGCCATCTGGGCCTTGTAACTGTATTTGAGGCATCTGGGCTCCTATAACTGTATTTGAGTCATCTAGGCTCTTATACTATATCTGAGCCATTTGGGCCCCTATAACTCAGTGATTCCAACTCAAGCATAAGGGAAGCTGGTAAGGTCACTAGACTTCAAATAGCTCTGCAGGCCACAGTATAGTCACTCGCGACTTCATATGGTCCTGTGAGCACAATATAGCCCCGTAGGCACTTCATGATTATCCTTCGCTTCTTGAGTAGCCTGTATAGAATCTGACATGCCTAACTCATATACTACATTGCCCAGTAAGCGTACATAGCCCCTATAGCCTCTTGAATAGCAGCCAACAGGCATATTCTATGTGCCCACAGCTAGCCAGATAGTCATGAAAGCAATTATAAAATCAGCTAGCTTAGAAAGAAAAGGGTGAGGCCTAGGGTGACCTGGGCGACAATATGAATGTCATACTAGTACAATAGTAGTCCATAAGTGAACAGTAAGGTCATAGGCGACCAACTATATGGTTCCCTCTTACTTCCATCTACTCCCTCATCACTTCTATCTGCTAGATGAACTATTTTAACATGTTTTCTATCTGAGCTTGGTGTTCCAAGTCCTCTTTTTCATCATTCTTGTACTCATCAAAAACAACAGAAGGATCATAGTAGGGGCTTGGGCGAGGGGCATACGAATTTAGACAACTATTCCAATGGCCATCCTAACCACCACATATACTGCAAGTGTGATAGTGTTGCCACAAGTGGGGTCCTCCACAATTCAGACAAGACTCATTAAAATATAAGTATCCACCATTCAACCCATTTGTGTTCCATGATGTCATGTCAAGAAGGGTATCAAGCTAAAAAAATAGAATTTACAAAATAAATTTTTTTTTCAACACTTAGAAAATTCTACATCAACACAAAAAGAAAGAAATTCACCAATTTCACTAGTCCCGGGCAACGGCACCAAAAACTTGTTGCACCCTAGCGTACGCGGTCGTACAAGTAATACAGTGGACCTTTTTAAGAGCCAGGTGTTGAACCCACAGGGACTAGACTAACTGAGAAAATTATCAAGTTCAAGTGCTAATTTAACCTTCACAAGTGTTGATTGTAGAAATTTCAAAACGTTCTAATTAAATCTAGAGGTGATCACAAAACAATCGAGAAACAATACAAGAAGCAACTAGAGTTAAGGCCTGATAATCATGCAATGTTATAATTCATAATGGTTCAAGTATGAAAACTTCAGTTGTTGTCTCACATAGTTAAAATGTGATGTTCATGGTCTCTCGAGCCTCTAAACACGACAAACTAGTCTCACACCTACATCGTTGAGCGGGGATGTGACGTCCTAATTCGTGAGCAATTTAACTACACAGGATGTGGTTTACTAGGGTTTATGCCCTGATTATGGACTTTCATACCTCTAATCATTTAACATGATTTCAGCTTCACAACTACTTCTACGAGTGGTGATGTGACAATTCTAAATCGGTGTCTAGCTATCATCCCGTTTTATTAACCAAGCAAGGAAAATTAGGTATAGTTTTTATCCTAACCGCGAATCTTATAAAGATAAGAACCGGCTCCCTGTAATTCTTGTGTTCTAGCCTGTGGTTACCTTAGAGCTTTTACCTAAGCTTAACGAGTTTGTTTTTATGGTGATCAAGCATAAAAATAATAATAATTAAGAATGCAGACAAAACAACAACTAAAAACTCAAAAACAAATAATAATTCCCGCATCAGAGTTCATATCATGTGGCCTCAACCCTAGAGGAAGGGTTTTAGCCACTCATGTTCGTACAAATACTTAAAAAATAATTCAAGTAGCGTACTTACAAGAATAGATAAAAGAGAATGAAAATTAGTGAACCATAGGTAGAGTTCTTCCTTTCTCCCTTCGCCTCTTTCTCTATTGTTCTCAAGAAAATTCGTGATAAATAAATTTGAGCCAAGTGTCCTATTTATATTAAATGAGAAATAAATTTTTTGTCGTGGATGGATCGCCGTGTCACTGACTGCGCCAATCTGCTGTAGACATCTGAGCAAACGTCAAGCAAAGATCACCGAAACCTCGGCAAGCATGTCGCGGTGAAAGCTATGCGCGATGCCGTGCATGGCATGGCCTATATCGCACGCGGAAGCACAACGCGATACGCCCATTGGCAGCACACAAGTGGCGGCACGGGCGCCAATGCGCAAGCGCACTAGATGGAAATTTCTTGCACGCGCAGAAAGTACGTGCGTGGCACGATGCCTACACTAGACAGCCGCGTGACACGATGCCCTTGTTGGCGCTTCACCTCATGCCATCTTCATGCGATCTTCCACCAATTCTTTCAAATGCCTTCTCCTAGCTTGTGCATCATCATATTTAACTTATCCTTAGAATTTTACACCTAAAAACAAGGGCTAATCACATTAGTTAATTTATGAACATAAATATACAAAATCGGTATGAGAATATAATTAATTAAATTGACAAATTGACTAAATTAAGAGTAAATAGCACTTGGGCACGTAATTATGCCCAAGATCAATGATTATGACATGAGTGTCCTTTATCATCCAAGCAAAGCTAATATGGTGGCGGATGCCCTTAGTAGATTTTCTATGGAAAGAGTATCCCATGTCGAGGATGGAGGAAGAGCGGCGAGATGCATCACCCGCATGCTTAGGGGTTCTCCCCGGTTGACTCACGATGGTGGTGTCATTATTAGAATGGTTCGTAATCTTCTTTGGTGACTAAAGTCAAGTTAGTTAAGATATAAACCATTCCTGTAAGATTGAAGGAAGCGGTTCTAATCAAAAGGTGGGAGGTCTTCTCCCAAGGGGGAGATGGGTGGTTCATATCAAGGCTATTTATGTGAGCCAATGCTCTCATAATTTGAGAGAAGATTTTGCATGAGCTCATGGTTCTATATTCGATACATCCAAGTGCTACCAAGATGTATCAGACCTGCTGTGAACTCTATTGGTGGAATGGCATGAAGAAGGACATAGTAGAGTTTGTGGTTAAGTGTCTCGAACTATCAACAAGGTGCTGAGCATCAAAGACCAAGAGGTGTGCTACAAGACATTAGTATCCTTACTTCTGGAAGCTGGATAAAATCAATATGGACTTATCACTGGGTTGCCTTCGACTCACCAACAATATGACTCTATATGGGTGGTGGTAGACAGTTGACTAAAGCAGCTCATTTCTTAACTAAAGCAAAACTACCGATTCACCGAGGACTATGCCAGATTGTACATTCGAGATTTGGTTCTAAGGTAATGTGATTCCTTTGTCCATCATTTCAAATAAAGGTACTCGCCACCTTGTAGTTTTGGAGATCGTCTAAGGGACTTGGCACTCAGGTCAAGCTAACACACCACCTAAATGGATAGTCAAACAGTGAACCATTAAGACTTTTGAGGATATGTTAATAGCATGTATGATTGACTTCAAAGGTAGTCGATGATCATGTAGCCTTCATCGAAGTTCTCTTACAACAACAATTACCATTCTAGCATTCTCGATGACTCCATTTGAGGCCTTTTATTGGTGGAGGTGTAGATCGCCTATTGGTTGGTTCGAAGTAGGTGAAGCAACATTTATAGGTCTAGATTTGGTCTGGCGAGGCGATGAAGAAAGTTCATCTTATTAGGGAAAGCAATAAAACAGGCCGAGAGTCAAATGAAGTCATATTGCTGACAGAAGGAGAGAACTCGAGTTTGAAGTTGATGATTAGTGTTCTTGAAGGTATCTCCATAAAGGGAGTGATGAGGTTCTAAAGAATGGAAAGCTTAGTCCTCGATATGTCGGTCCATACAAGTATTATAAGATGTGTTGGTAAGGTGGCCTATGAATTGATCTACCAAATGAGTTAGCTGGCATCCAGCTTTCCATGTATCGTTGTTGAAGAAGCAATGCCGACTCCGGCTTTGGTTGTTCTCGTGGAGAGCATGGGCGTGAAGATAGTTCTGCTTTGCGAGGAGGCGCCATGAGATCCTTGATCGCTGGGAATGGAAGTTGAGGAGCAAGGAAGTTATTTGATGAAAGTCATGTTAAGAATCTACCATTGAGGGAGTTATGTAGGATGTAGAAGTAGATATGATGGCTAGATACCCACATTTATTCCCTTTTCCTTTTATTCCAAAGATGAGGTATTAGTTTTTCTTTAATACTCTATTCAATTATTTCCCGTTTAGCTTATGTCTCTCGCTCCTTTCACGTTCTAGCATGCATGCATGAATCATGAATTGGCATAACTATGTATTTCTGGGCCTCCTGAGTCGGGCCACTCCGCTGATTACTTCAATTATTAAATTTGGGATTGTAGTTCCTTTCCCCAAATTTCTCAATATGTTTAACCCACATTCAATGATGAATGTTCTCAAAGGGGAAATATTGTAATACCCTAAAAAACCTAAGATCGTAATCTGAAATGAAGTGAGAAACGGAAAATCTACACCAGATCACTAACGAGTCGCCCAATGACTCATGGTGTGACCTAATGGGTCGTTATGTGCCCCGTTAAGTGGTGCCCAATTTGAAGAGGTTCCATTTCTTAGGCAGTGGCAACGGATGTGACAAACGAAAGGTCAGAACTCCCAACTAATCGTGGTATGACCCACGTTGGGTAAAGAGTGAGATTGCATTATTTGTAATGGGTCAAGGGAACGAGTCGCTGGTGTCCCTAACGACTCATTAAGCCGGTCGTGGGATGAGAAGGTTGGGAGACTAGAAATTTCGATGGTGGTGAGAGGAGACAACGAAGTCGTCAAAAGACCTAACGACTTGCTATATCCCTCGTGGTGACTGGCAAAGATCATTTTTTCAGCGAATCATTAAGGGAATTTTTTGTAATTCTTAAGCTCCTAAGCCCTAAAATACTTGTTTTAAACCCCGAAAGAAGTGTATTAAGGAGTTTAACTTATTCTAATTCATTCAACTTCATACATGCAAGATTAGATTTCTCCTTTGAAGATCAAGCTAAATTCATCAATTTCTTCTTCAAATCTCTCGGCTTTCAAAGACAACCGTAGATTCACTACCTAGGCTAGTAGGGCTATAAATGAGAGTTCTTTTCACTCTTATGCTCAAAATTATCCTCAACTCTATGAATTCAAGTTCTAAATCAAGTTCATGATCTTATGGGGTTTTAACTCAATTTTGTGGAATTCTATGACGTATTTGCGGGTCAATTCCCTTTATGTTTCAAAGTATGTTTTAAGATTCATGGGTAAATTTTTTTACCTATTTTAATTATAAATTCATGATTTAAAATTTTATAAAATTATGCCCACTATGCACGTTTCATGAAAAGTCAAGTTTATGATTCATTATTTCAAGTTTGAGGAGATATTCAGCATGAATGAAAGTTTATGAATTACCCATGTATGAATTCATGATTTTTGACCAATGAAGTCTATTTTCAAGTATGTATGATTTAAGATTTGGACAAGCCCACTCAAATTATGTGTTTTCATGATTTAGCCAAGACTTATAAGATTAGTTTATCTACATGTTTTGGAGTCAAGACTCCCATGTTCGCATTTTAGACTACGCTACAGGTAATTATGATTTCTTGGGCCATTGGAAAATTATGGGAGCACTATGCATATTTTAGAGTAGTGTCTAGCACCTATGCTTGGGGTCCAAGATTTTTCGGTCTTAGAACTACGCGTCAACGTAGGTTTTATATGTAATTTTGGGACCTCCCTTGTGAGTTTCCCGCCCCCAAGGGGCCTTCAGCTTGATAACGATAACATGGTAGCATCTTTTAGCCCCGGTAAGATTTTGGACAGGCTCGCCCACTTGAGTAATAGTTGGGGTATCACGTAAGCTCTATCGTGATAGTGTCAAGCATAACAAGTCTCCCATTGTTCCTCACGATTTTGGCTTGAGCATGTTTATGACTTATTATATTATGTGTTCAGCAGGTTTGACCCAATGATTAGTTTATAAGCTTTTTACTTACGATTTCAACTATGGCAAGCCATATGATTCTATTTTAAACTTTGAATCATTCTATTGAGATATGAGAGATTCAAATTTTTATGACTATATATATTTTCATATTAGGTCCTTTTTCATTGATTACCTATTAAAACAATCTAAAACACTTGTTAGCTTATTAACACACATCCATGCATTCATGCATTTATAAGGATAATGAACCCCAAAACAAAGTAGAACATGAGCAAAAGTATGACAAAAGGGCATAAGAATATGCCCAAATATCAAAGATTCAAAATACTAAACACATATGCCTACCGTGATATACGGGACATTAACATATTGGAAGATTTCATCAAAAGATTGAACATGTATGCCCGCGCCAGGAGATTAAAGATCACATTTAACTGGAATAAACTTTTCAAAAAAAAAGAAAAGACTAAGAGAAGGAATACCTTGAGTGTGCCAAGAGTCTATAAACTCTTCTTTTTAAACACATTTGAATTGAGTGTTTGATTGATTAAAAACACACAATTCAAGGGTTAAATGTCATAACGACTCTCGATAGCTTCATGATTATTGCAAAGTTTGCTGGTGCTTTCCTCCGGTATATGATACTCTCTTTGGTAGTAGCTTTCGTATGTACATACATGATCGCGTCCGAGGTTAACCTACAACAAAGGCAACCCTTAACATGCCTTCAAGCGATTTAAAAATTTAACGGAATCGCAACCCGTGATTTCCCACTGCGTACTTTCAACAATGACAATATCCGTTGAGCGGAGCTCGATAGCCGATTATGTAGAAAAAATTCCATGATATTTATGAGATTTTAGAATCAAGTTAATAGTCCAATATTTTACTTAGTGGAATGACATTATAAGTGGCATATATCCTACTACGATTTCATATTGAAGGCATAGATGAATTTAGAGTACAATATATGATTCGAGAAAAATGTAGTAATTTTTGCTCAAATACTATATATTAAGATTTTAATATATATATATAATTATTATTTTATATTAACATGAAATTTTATGGGACTTGAATCACCGGTATATAATTAAAGGAGATGCAAACAAATTAAACTGAATTTGATATCTATCTGTGAGAAGTGAAGCATCCCATTTGTCTACTTCCACCCGATGGTAAATTTTTCAAAACAGAAAAGATTAGTACTACTTGCTTATGCCTACTTTTTAACCATATTACATGCATGATTCAAAACCATTTAGATCTCTTCTAATTTCCTATCCAAAAAACTACCTCATGCCTCTGACAATTAAGGGGAGACAAAGGTCTAACATCGAGGCTAAAGGTAAACATGAGAATTACTCAAGGATAATTGTTGAGTGCAAGAAACTGAAAGTTCAAAATCATTTTCAGAAAAATAAAATAAAATAAAGTGAGTCATAATGAAAGGAGGATTTAGAAGCCTCTTAATAGCCGCTCTAGAACGGCCATATGTGTTTGGCTCCTAAAAAGAACGTTGATGATATGCATATAAGTTGGAAGAGCTTTTAAACATTAGTCCAACTTCGGCACCTAATATGTAGTATCATTTTTTTATTTTTGGAGATGGAAATAAAATAACAATAACATACTAGTGGGAAACAAACTATTTTAAAACAATCATAATAAGAATATATTAAAATGACACAACCAAGTTAATATCAACCTATACATCTCACTTGCATTAGAAATTTTTTTCATTTTAATTAGCGAAACGGTAAATTGAATAGATGATTATATATGGACTTTCAAAAAAACAAAGAGATAAACTAAATTCATATAGAAATTGTTGAAGATAGTTCATAACTAGTAAAAATGCTATGCTATAATTATGCATACCACTCCACGGATACGCATGTTCCATGAGTACATAATGGTCAATATATAATAGCAAAATAAACAATAAAAAGAAATTACTTTGAATCTATATATAATAATTAAAGAAACAATAACTTTCTAAAATGCGAGGTATAAACTTTTAATCTATGTGACCCATTCATACAAAATGAAATTCTTGAAGAACTTTTAGAATAAAATTACAATCTGGTGTATCATATTAATAAATACTTACTCATATTATATGTTTATATCTAATCAATTATTTTATTTTTAGATAAATATTAAGGTAAGAGTACATTTCACTTAATTATAATTAATTTATAATGAAAAACATATTTAATATTTATTAATTAAACATAAATACTTGATACATATAAATTTCTATCGTGTTGCATCATCTATAAAGTTTGAATCTGTATGGTTCAATCTTTTATTTCCCTAATTCAGGGGCCAAAATAATTTTTCTTTTCTTTTTATCCTTTAAGAAAGAATTTGAAAATTGTGCAGAGTGTCGGTGTGCTTCGCATACTAAAAACTAGCACGTGTGATGTATGGTGTGGGTGGAGCTAAGATTAAAGAGTCCAGCTGATATTGATATGTTAACAGTTCACACCCACCCCACCCTCTTTCCACTTTTTACGCAATTCTCTTTCACCAAACTTTTTCCCAACTTACTTCCATGTAATAAGGACAATTTCCAATTAAAATTGTAGCTACAGTGATAGAAATGATTCAAATTTTGGTGAAGAGAAAGTTAAAACTATTTTGTATAGTTAAAAATAAATTCCGACCTTTTATCTTTAAATTTATACTCTTCCTTGATGTTTCTGAATAAAAATAAATTATTTGAATTAATCAATATACACATTCTTACAAGAAGTTTGGCTTGTGTGTCACGAGATAAAAAACAAAATTAATTAATTCTATATATAAAGTAATATTGAGGAAAAGTTCTTTCTCCAATAATAAAGAAAGAAGATGTTTTAACCAACATAAAAGAGCTAGTTTTCTTCTTTAAGCCTCATTTATACTATTAATCGCATTTATTTTCATTAAAATTTCAGCACTTATTTGATCTTAATTAGTCTTAATTATCATGATCTGAACGAAGTCTTTAATATAATAAGGAGGTACATTTGTGTGGATAATTTGCACTACCACTATCCAAGAATATCAACATCAGCACTAATCACCTATGTCATCACAACCACCACCACCATTACCATCGCTAACTACTAGCCACCTACTCCAATCACCTTGTCACAATTGTTAACCACTATTAGCATCGCCAACCACCACCGTTGTCAACCACTATATTGTCAATATTACCAAAAATACCACCTCCATCATTATAGTTATGTTCATTTGCCGCCACCACCTCTACCACTCCTACACTCACTACTACCTATGCGATCAATCCTCGTTACCAACCACTTCCACCATCACGCACTAGAATCGCCACTAAATATAATGATAACGTACAAAATATATCTCATGCAAAGAACACACCTGGCCGAAGTATCAAAACTAGTAACTCCGACGAGTGTCTGTGCCGAATCCCACAAAGACTAGGGAATGGTAGTTACAAGTGTCGATTCGGTAAATTGATGTTAGCTCGCACCACGTAGATTTAATATAGAAACAAATAAATGGGGGTTGAAATTTGGCATTGAATTGTATTGGGTGATTTAGTAAAATAAAGCAAAGAAGATCACTGTTGTCAACAACGATGTGAAAGACTAGAGGTGCGGCGATCAAATACTAACCAGATCGAGACATTTCAAGTCATCTTACGAGTTCAACAAGTGTAAATAATCTCGAAAAGTGGGTATTTACAAATTTTTCAAATTCTTCTTATTACCTCTACTAGAGTTTTTGTCAAATCTCTAGTCACGATTTAGCTCAACCCGATTTGGATTTGGATTAGCAACTGCATCTACCCCTAGCCGTACGTTAATAAGGAATGAGAATGCAATTTTAGCTATTTCTAGCGCTCAATTTCACAATATTCTATTCATACCTAATACTATTAAATTCTCTTGCAAATACTTAATTATTTTTTTACAAGCAACATTCAAGAAAGAACAAATAGACCCATATCATCATCAAATGGATCTTCCTTTATAGATTGAAGAGAATTCTAATAGAATTATACTTAATTGAACAATATGAAGATGACTCAGCAATACCCACCCACTAAGTATTCATCACACTTCTAGTTAATGATTTAGCTACTATGATTAAGAAATTCATAAACACATTCATCAATAACTTCATTGGAATTTAATAGCAACAAGAGAAAACCAACTTCACAAGATAATTTTCAATAAAGAGTCGAAGCTCACTGTACAAACAGAAGAAATAGAGGTAGTACTTTTCTACAAATTTTCCAATCAAAATCTTCCTACTTAACTAAGCGAATGTCTCCGTAGCCAAATGGGAAACAATGATGGACAGCTTTGCTCTCTCTCTCAATATCTCTATTTTTATCTCTCCTTATGCCTTGCATATCCGTATTGTTCTTTTCTTATATTTATATCATGAAAAGTAGGGTCTCTTTTTCATGTTGGACGACATATACCTCGAGCACCTTTCTCTCGAATTCAAGAAAGGCACTGCGCCGATCGTTTCCAATCCATGAACCTCCGTGCATCATTTTTTGGCCCTTACTAAATTCCAAAAGAAACACGGTTCACCCGCGTTTTGCCGATGCCAATCCGTTAACCGCCGACTCTTCAAGCTATTTTTCAGAACTTTGGGTGTCTTTCATCAATTGGACTCCGACGAATCACCGCTAGAAATCTATGAATCGTCGGTGGAATTAATCCTCAGAGTGATTTTCGGCTTTTGACCGGCATTTTGCCATTTCCACCAGGATCGCGCCGATTTCCTTGCCACTCTCTTCTTTTTTATTACCTTTGCTCTTTCTTCACATTTAGTCATCCGCACACAACAAAAGCAAAAAAGGCATAAAATCCATAAAATCATCAACTCAAGAACTAAGCAAAAACTCAAGTTTTAGAGCCTCATGAGTCGGTAAATTACCAACTCATCAAACCTCCAAACTTAAATCATTGCTTATCCTCAAAGTAATGCAATACTCATTCATTGAGAGATATGTCACCTCTATTCACAATTATATCTCTCACAATCACCCGAACTATGACAACCCAAAAATATACTCACCACACTCACCAAAAGAAGAAATATGTCATGCCCCACCTTGGGAGGTATGATCTGCACTCCGGTGCCCTTACTAAATTGGGGCACATTTGACACTTAATTCAAGTTGAAACGAACGGGCTATATCTTGGCCGTAAGTATAGCCTCGACCGACAAGGCCAATTGTAAAGAAGACATGACCACAACAATTCCATAACAGTTGATCCTATGCGGACCGACAAGGTCACATGTAGTCTAGTTATAAATGAAAAGTAAATCGTACAAACTACACTATGGCAAACAAGGCTGCACCTAACAGCCTAAACAAGGCCCCACACGCCAACACAGAAATAAAGCATAAATGTGTCCTACTACCTGGCCACAAAGAATTCAACTACAAGGAATGTACAACAAGCCTCAAGTAAGCTCTAGAGTGATATAATGGTCTGTAGACAGTGGGCCCCTACCTACCCATAAATTGTACATCAAAAGTAAAACCTCTATTGACTTTCAACTCCTGATGGAAGAGCCGACAAAACTACCGACTTCAGCCGGAGGCTACGAACATCCCGAACCGTGTCTATCCGCACTGCTAGAAAGTAATACAATGGTGGGCTGCGCATAACATGTACCAAATATGCACGGGCAAAAATAATAATTGACTCAAAACTCGGTAAATCAGAAAGTAAATTAAAGGAAGAGAGTAGTGATTTCTACCCGAATACCTTCTACCGCTCCTCGACCATTTTCAAACAACAAGTTCGTATAAGCAAACAAGAACATAACCGCCCCCATAAGCCTCGAAAGGTACAAACAACACAAAGAACCTATCTGCTGGGGCCCCATAAGCCCCGAAAGTACAAACAAAGTCCACTCCTACCACCTAAGCACTAAGACGGTGTATACCGTATCCAAGATGGCCTTCGCGGCCTCAATTTGGCGAAAACTCAATACGTCCCTCGCGACCTCAATAAATGGCACTCTATATGGCCCTCGCGGCCTCAATAAATGGAACTCAAATACCCTCGCGTCTCAAGAATGGAACTGTGGACCCGCGGCTTCAATAAATAGTACTCAAATGGCTCCTGCCCGGCAAATAACTCAAATAGCTCCTCACGGCCTCGCAAATGAACTCAATGGCCCTCGCGTCTCGCAAATAGAACTCGTATGGCATAACATCTTAACTACTCAACATCGAGGTAATACCATTCTAGCTAGATTAACTCGCATAAGAATTACTATTTTGTCACCATAGGCTCAGTTCGCCTTATGCCAGCTCGACACCAGGTTTACTATGAAGTACTATAGACACCCGAGTCGTAATTAACTTTACGACGAACGTAACTTACCGAAGGGATAGCCTTACATACCTGGATTGTCAATTTTTGATTAATTGAGAGTTTCAATTCATATTCAATATCCCTTTCTAGAATTGCAATCATATTAATGGAAACGACACTAGTTATTTCGCACTAAATTTGGCGAAATGATAACTTTTAATACTAATACTAACTATACATCAACTTAACGAAATATGACAAACGTATAATTTCCCGAGTTCAAGCAGGAAGAAATACTTACTTGATTCCTATGATTGTATAGAAATTAGTTTGGAGTAACTGACAACTTTTGTCAAGCGGCCTACGATTTGCCGGGCGACTTATAAACCAATCCGTAGTACCCTCCCTACGGATTAACTCCATACCCAAAGTTAATTTGAATTTGGACGGTATTTGATAGCATAAAAGGATGAAAACTCACTACCTCATCTCACACTCTCTCCCGGGCCGAAGCTCTCTTTGAAAATGAAATAAAATTGAATGGAAGGACTATATATATACATTAGGCGATGGACTAGTGAGGCTCGTGCTGCCCATCGCTTAGTCTCTGCCGGTCGCGCCCGTGCGCTGTGGATTCCCCTGTCGCGCCCCGCCATCGCAAGGTAATGGCGCGCCGCGCTGGCCGGTGTCCCGCCGATTGCGCATCACGCCGGCCCTACGCAACCGTCTCGCTCGACCCAACTTCCGAGACTTCTATTACGCGTCGTACTTCCTTTATTTATCTCAAATCCATGCGTACGCTTACTAATCATTAAATTTTGATTCTGGTGTAACATCCTTCCCCCCCTCAGAACATTCGCCTCGAATGTCAACTACAATTTATAGGAGTTCAACTTTTTTAACTATTATTCTCAAAATTTTTTGGTAGAGTCTCCCGTAATATGGACTATTCAAAATTCTAAAACGTTAAAAGTCCAATACCGATATATCACATGACACTATAATGTACTTTTTCGCAACAAAATGACAAAGTTTAACTAAATAGTCTAAGTAACATAAATGATAATACAATAATCGAATTAACGACTTCACTTAACTCGTATTAATCGACCCATCCTGAACAACTGAGATATCCGGATCTCATGTCATCCTCAAGATCCCAAATGGCCCTCTTCTATATTCCTATTTCTCCACAATACCTTAACAGAGGGCGACATCTTTGGTTCTCAACCTACGAACTCCGTCGATCCAATATGGCCACTGACTTCTTCATAAGTTAGCCTCGCAATTGACGTCCTCAATTGGCACAACACGGACAGATCCTATACACTTTCGTAACATCGATACATGAAAGACCTGGATGAACGTAATCCCCAACTCTGAAGGCAATTCTAACGCATAAGCTACTCGGCCTATTCTTCGAATGATACTATACGGCCCAATAAACCTTGGGCTAAGTTTGACTTATTTCCAAATCTCATTGCACCCTTTATCAACATACCAAGGAATACCTACTACCAACACCGAACTCTAAGTTCACGCCAAACATCGTAGTAGGACTTTTTACGACACTCAGCCGTCAACAAGCGTTCTATGATAAGATTTACTTTTTCCTCTGATTGGTGGATCATGTATGGTCCAATTAGTTCCGATTCACCTACCTCGAACCAACCCACTAGGGACCTGCACTCCTCCGCCCATATAAAGCCTCGTACGATGCCATCTCGAATCAGCCAGATGATAACTATTATAAGAAAAGTCAATAAGGGTTAAATGTTCATCCCAACTTCCCTCGAATTCTAGAATGCATGCCCGTAGCATATCCTCGAGCGTTTGAATTGTACGTTCCGCCCGCCCGTCTATCTCGAGGGTGGAATATCAGACTCAAATTAACTTCAGGTCCCCAAACCTTTCGAAATGATCACAGACCTAGCTATAAATTATGCTTCTATGTCAAAATTATAGATATCAACACCATGTAGTCTAACTAGTCTTCATATAACTTGGCATAGTACTAAGTTGAAAAAGGGTCCTCGATCGGCGTAAAATGAGCGACTTCACAATCACAACAATCACTCGTGATGGAATCAAATCTCGTGCCTCAAAGTGGGTAGTCCTTTGGCCATAAAATCCATATTACTCACTTCCCATTTCCAATAATGTATATAGCTATTTTCCCGAGTTAGGCCACGGTTTCTAATGTTTATCTTTTACCCGTTGACAATTAGAACAATGGACCACAAATTCAGCCTACACCTTTCTTCATTCCAAGCCACCAATATATCTCTTTTCTGTCATGGTACATCTTCATTGAACCCGGGATTTAAGAGAATAACGAGAGTAATGTACCTCTTCCATAACTGCTAAGGAGTCCTACGATATCCGACTCGTAGGCGACTCTCGCACTCTCAAAACTCCATCTTCGACTACCTCAAAACTCCATATTTCACCGAACTCTATCTCTGAGCCGGGGTGGTTAAATAAGAATCCTCATATTGCTTCTCTTTTACCTCTACTACTAGGGACGACACTGTTGTATTCTGGAATTATGGCTCCATTATCCTCTAGATCAATCACTCGAACCGCTAAGTCAAGAAGCCGGTGGCAATTTTCGCTGGCTTGCCGTTCGCCGCATATGCCAAACCGCCCATAGATCTATGGGAAGGTGGAATCGCTACAATGTTGGCCTTTCCCGGATGATACAAAATTATCACATCATAGTCTTTCAATAATTCTAACCAGTTGATTACTGCCGATTCAACTTCTTCGTAAAGATGTAATCGGGAGGCTCTGTTATTAGTAAAAATGTCTACATTTAATCCCATACAGGTAATGTCTCCGCATTTTCAAGGCATGAATTACCGCAGCCACCCCTAGATTGTGTGGATAGTTCTTTCATGTTTTCTCAATTGCTTCAAAGCATACACTATTACCTTTTCATGTTGCATTAAAACACACCCTAACCCGACACTTGAGACGCCACAATACACCGCATAACCTGACCTTCAAGCAAAGCTAACACTCAGTGTTGATGTCAACTGCTTTTTCAATTCCTCGAAACTTCAACTCATGTGCTTCTCGTCCATCAAACCCGGTTGTTTTTGAGTCAATTTAGTCAAAGGTGCCGACAGGGTAGAAACCCTTCCAAAACCTTATGTAATACCCGCTAACCCTTAAAACTAACCTCTATTGGGGTTGTAGGTCTAGGCCAAGTGTTTTCACGCCTCACCTTCGTGGAATCGAATTGAATACCAAATTTTCCGATACAATGTGGCCCAAGAAAGCTACAAATTTAAATCCGTAACTCACATTTAGAAAACTTTGCATATAATTGGCGGTCTCGAGAATCTAAAGTACTTCCCGCAAATGACCTTTATGTCTCGCTTCCGAGCGGAGTATTAGAATATCATTAATGAACACTATCACAAACAGATCCAAAATGGCTCGAAGATACTATTCATTAGGTCCATGAACATCACATGCGTTTTCAACCCGAAAGACATCAATAAGAACTCAAAATGGCCATACCTAGTCCCGAAAGTTGTTCGAAATATCTTTCTCCGAACTTCAAAACTCCGGTGATACTCCATCTCAAATCAATTTTAGAGAAATATTTCTCCCCTTGTAGCTGATAAACAAATCATCTATTCTCGGAAGAGGATATTTATTCTTACGTAACTTTATTTAATTGTCGGTGATCTATACACATGCGTAGAGACCCATCCTTCTTTTTCACAAACAGACTAGCGCACCCCACAAAGGACGCACCGGGTAAGGATGAAACCTTATCTAACAAACCTTAACTATCTCTTTTAATTCTTTTTATCTAACAGGCCATCCGATACGGGGTATGGATATAGGCTGAAATATCTGTAGCAAATCTATAGAGAAATCTATTTCCGCTCCGGGGAATAATGGGAAATTTATCTCGGAAACACATATGGGAAACTCATTAACAATCGGGATAGACTCGGAGAGCTGGGGATTCTTCTTGCACATCCTCAACCCCTGAAAGCATGGTAGATAACCCTTTGTTATTAACTTTTTCTCTCGAAGATAGATATAAAACTTACCTTTCTGCAGCCGTATTTGGCCTCTCCACTCGCACTACCTCTCCCCGGAAAGTGAAATCGCATACCCGGTCCAACATTCTACAAAGAGCATAACATGGTGCCAACCAGTCCATACCCATAATCACATCAAAATCAACAATTTCAATTCTACTCGCATCGCGAGGTTAGAGACCACAACCTCTACTATACAACCCCGGTAAATTCTTTTAGCAATAATAGAGTCACCAACATGAGTAGATACCGAAAGGGTCAAGCAATTTTGGTGCTATATAAAACTTCGGGCTACTAATCATAAGATACGACAAAGTAGAGCTTGGATCTATCAAAGCACAAACCGAGTGAGAACAAACATCTAATATACTTGTCACAACACCCGGCGATGGATTTGACTCCCGTCGCCTGTAATGCATACGTGCAATCCTCGACCACCGCCCGGAATCCGTATGCCCTGATCTACTCGGCCCGTCGGCCGGAGCTGAGGGCCCGCGCCTTGCTAAAGGTAATGGGGCATAAAACCCGCAAGGATCTATTCTGGCTGTCCCGACCGCCCGACGCCTAGCCTGGGGCGCCTTCATCATGTTCCCCTCCCGCCCGCAAGTATAACAAAGTGAACCATATGCACTCGTATGTTATTTATGGCAAGTACTGCACGGGTATTGCTAACTCGCTCGGCCCGGCCCTCTCGCTACTGCGAGTTGGGCGCTCGTGAACTTTTGCCGGTGCTCGACCGCCTCCCGATGATTTGGATCTAATTTCCTACTGCTTCGAAATGGGGGCCTAGGTGTCCTGCCTCGAGAAACGGGGTCTCGGGCCCCCCAAAATTTGGCTGGAAACCTATGGTCTAGCCTCCGACGCCGCCGACTCGACCTTTCCATAGCAACCGGCACCGTCTCGAGCTCTTTCTATATTCTCGAGTAAAGGTCTCGGATCCGTGAAATGTCCATATCCTTCCAGTGGCCGTATTGCAAGATTCTATATATTCTAGTGCTTCCCATAATAAACCTGTGGCACCCCGGCTAGCATGGTGTCAACAAACGAGGGTGTACAATCGGCTAAGGAGTCAAACTCAACACATATGCTCGACACTGGCCCGCCTTGCTCTAGATGAAAACCGGTCTACTCGGCCCGGCACAACTTCTCGAGGCAAATAATGATCTATGAAAGCCTCAAAAAGATAGGCCATGTAGGTGGAGGTACATCTCTTCCTGATCTCTCCCAAACTCTCGTACCACAAAACCGCTACATCTCGCAATGTGAATAAGACTCAGCTCGACCGATTCTATGGACAAGGCATGCATGACCCAATATCCTCTCGTAGATGTTCTATAAAGTTCTAGGGGTCTTCGGCGACTGGTCCCCGTAGAACTGCGGGGACTCAAAGCCGAAACTCACGAACTCAACTACCGGGTCCCCAAATGCTCAACGACAACCGGTACTACCGCTAAGTCGACGTTGGCAGCTATCATCTCAGACAACATATGTGCACCCTAAGCTCGATCTCGATGGCACGATATAGCTAGGGGTGCTGAGAGTATCTGCCGCCTCTAGCGGCTCCGAATGCAGGTGGGTGCTCGGGAGATCGAGGTGGTGTCCCCCTATCGCCATCGCATCGGCCGACTCTACCTGTGGTCCCTTACTAGTGCCCTCTCCGCCGCCTCTATCCAACTCTCGATCGGGCCGCGGCCTATTCTGTGTCCGACATTTCTTCCGTAAATAAATAGGATAACATAAGCTCAGAAGTTACCCTATACTACATGCGCCTCTATAGCACGACCAGAGGAGAAAGAAGAGTAACCACACTATTATGCCTTGCAGCCTCCTACCTATAGAATGTACACAACACACCTATAGACAAGACTCTTACTTAGCACCCGCTTGCGTACTCCCTAGGGTACGACTCCCCCGATACCAAGTTTGTCACGCCCCACCTTGGGAGGCTGACTGCATATGGTTTCCTAATGTCTCGAGCTAACTCCGACTAAACCGGGCAATTTGACACAAAATTCTAGAAACGAACGGGCTATATCTCAGCTGTAAGTATAGCTCCTGGCCGATGGGTTGCCACCTGTAAAAAGACAGCTTGACCACAACAATTCCATAACAAGGATTCTATGTGATCGACAAGGACACCATGCCGTCTAGTTATATCTGAGAAGGAAACGTACAAACTACATGGACGACAAGGCCGCCAACTAACAGCTACACAAGGCCTACATGGCCAACATAAAATAAAGCGCATACACTCTGCCCTATTAATACCAACAACAACATAATCACAGGAATGTACAAATACCGCAAGACTCTCTAGGAGTGATATAATGGGCGAGATTGTGGTCCTAAACCTACCCATAAATTGTACATCAAAAGTACAAACCTCTAGTAACTTTCAACTCCTAGGGAAGGAGCTGAATAAACTACTAACTTCAGCTAGAGGCTAGAATGTCCCCTAACCGCGTCTATTCGGGCACCTGCAAGTAGGTAATACAACACCTTGGATGGCGGAGCCGCACAACATGTACCAAATATGGGCAAAGAAAGATAATAACCGATCAAAATTGGTAAACCGTAGTACTAAAGGAAGAGTGTAAGGATTTAACCTGAATACCTTCACTATTCAATTATCTAACTACAAGTCTCGTATAAGCAAACAAGAACCTATCGGGCCCCCATAAGACTGTAAGGTACAAACAACACGTACAACCTACCCGCCCCTATGCTTCCCGGTAAGTACAAACAAATTCCACTCCTACTACCTAAGCATCAAGGATGGTATGTATATCAGAGCCTGGGATGGCTCCTCGCGCCTTAATCTAGCGAAATCCCGCACAAATTCTCGCGGCCACACCGATGGAACTCAATATGGCCCTCATGCCTTAGTAAATGGCCCCGGCTCAATAAATGGAACCTAATGGCCCCTCGCGGCCTCAATAAATAGAGCTCAAACGGCCCTCGCAGCCTCTTAGTAAATAGAACTCAAATGGCCCCGTGGCCTCGTAAATAGAACTCAAATGGCCCTCGCGGCCTGCAACAGAACTCTGTATGGCATAACGTCCAACTACTCAATATTGAGGTAAGGCCATTCTAGCTAGATTAATCCTGGACAAGAATTACTAATTTGTCACCATAGGCTCAATTCACTTATAAACTCGACACCAATAGGTTTACTATGAAGTACTATAGACACCTGTGTCGTACTAACTTTACGGTGAACGTAACTTGCCGAAGGGATAGGCCCTACATACCTGGATTTTCGATTTGATTAATCGGAGAGTTTCAATTTGTAATCGGTGAGCCCTTTCCAATTGCACCATATTACTGGAAAATGACTAAGCCAAAGACAAATTTGGTGAAAAAGATAACTTTTAATACCAATACTGACTATACTTCACCTAACGAAATACGACCGAAAACATATAATTTCCCGAGAGTTCGTAAGGAGAAAATGCTTGCTTGATTCCATGAACAGATAAAATTAGTTTGGAGCAATTCTTTGATAACTTTTCTCAGTGGCTACGATTTGCTGGGCGAATTTCGTGAAACTAACTCTCAGAAATTCTCCTCGCGGGCTTAGAACTCCATACCCGGGTTAGTTTGAATTTGGACTAGTGTTTGATAACATAAACGATGAAAAATACTAATTTCCTCGTCTCTACACTCTCTCGCCGAAGCTCTTTGAGATGAAATAAAATTGAATGGAAGGAGTATATATATACATTAGGAGGTGGATTCACGGAGGCGCTCGCGCTGCCCCTAGTGCCCCCCCACCCATTCGCCAGGGATGCCCCCCGGTTGTGCCTGTCATCGCGCCAATGCCTGGCGCACCGCGCTGGCTGGTGTCCTGCCGGCTGGTGCGTCGCGCTAGCCCTGCGTGGCCTGGCCTCACTTGACCCGACTTCCGAGACTTCTCTACACGAGTTATACTCCCTTTATTTATCTCAAATCCACGTGTACGCTTACTAATCGTTAACTTTTACGGGGTGTAACAAAATACCCCAAGAGATCAAAACAATGAAGATGTTTCAAACAGGCTATCACTTACCACCAATCAAAGCTTATGAAAGGATTCATTTATTAGAATAAGGGCATTTCTCAACAATGAAACACACATATCATCTCAAGTTATAATCAATGCATATTCAAAGCTTTCCTTAGAGTTTACACTCCTCGTTCCTTATTCTCACATTAACTCTGAATGCTCTTGTGTCCCCAAAAAGGAATGATGTCACTCACTAAAATAAGAATCCCTATTCTTTAGTTCATGTAAATACTTGAATGCATACAAGGGATTATTTGGAAGAGGCACTCACACTCACTCTCCCAAAAGAAATCTTCATGCATACACTTGCCCATAAGCTTGCCCTTCATGTAATTTTCCACTAATGTAGAGTAGCTGCACCTAGAATCATTTAGGGCTTGCGGGTTATGATTTAGGCTCGAGGTAAGGGTAGGATAAAAATTTGGCTATAGTGACTAGATCCTCCCTAATGCTTTTTGTGAACATACCTTATATCAACTCCTTCCACTCACTTCACCTTGTTTCACTTCTTTCCTTGTTTATGACTTTCATTTCTTTAACAATACTCCTTATAACCCCTTTGGCTTTCACAACTAACCTTATTACCTCAAGAGGAAACACCGGTTCACACAAATTGTCTTTCTCTTTTTAATTTATCCTTCAGTACATTTTGACACAATGTGGTGTTTCCCTCACACAATAATTCATATCTTCCCCCATTGTTTTGCACACCCCCAAATTTAGGCTTTTGCCTCATTTTTCAAAAAAAAAAAATTTATCACTCCCTCTTTCTTAGGCTTTAAGCCTCATTTCGTCACTTATCTTGTCACTAGCATTTAGGGAGAATAGGGTCCAAAGAGAGGTATTAAGAATGGTCTTAAGGCTTGTAATGTGGTTGCCAAAGAAAGGGTCTAAGGCTCAACGTTGGCTAACAAGGATCAATGCTCATGGATGGCATATGGGTGAAGTGACTAGACAAAGGAAAGCCTAAACTCATGTTCTTAGAACAACTACATCTAGGATTTCGCCTTGAATCACATTTGGGGCAAGTTTTAGACAAGATATAATGCATGAGATTCATCAAACATTTCCTCACTACACAAGGCATCACCCTTAAAGTATCTACAAGAGTCATTCTCAACACAAGATATCAAATTAGGACATCAAAGCAGGCAAACATCATAAGTCAAGAAAAAAATTTACAACGTATGACAAAGAATGTTATGATACGGTGCCAACAGTTGATCATTATCTACCTTTTCATGCCCTTGTTTTAAAATCTCCATTTCAATAATTTTTTGGTGGTGCCTCTCAAAACAACTTCACAAAAGACTCCAGACAACCTGACATTTTCCCTTAAGAATGTTGCCACTCAATCTACCATCGGGAAATACCAACCTGGTTTGACAACCAAAAATAAATAAAACAAAAGAATGCTCCTCGGGAAAGAATCATGGTCAAAAGAAAACCCTCGGAGTTTTAATTTATACACTACTATTTATAATGGCGAAAAAGGAAAAAGAATTTGGAGTCATTTCATTCAAGATTTTTAGATTTTACAATTCAAAACAAAGACCTTATTTGGTCACTAATCATCAACCATCAAGAGCATTTTCAGCACTCCAAAAATTTCAACATCCAAAGAGCAAGAATCATCCCACCCCCAAACTTAAAACAGACATTTCCCCCAATGTATCCAAAGAAAAGATAAGCAAGTGAAAGAGGCTTCCTGAGTGAGTTAGTGATTGGGTCGCGGCTTCCAAGTATATGTGGAAGCATCAAAATTCCAAGAAGTTGTCTCTTCAGTCGTAGGTTGCTTTGGATCAGGTGGAAGTTCTAGAGGTTGCCCGGAGCCTTGTACTACCCAATTATCCAGCAAAGTGTGAAGCTCATGGTAAGACATCATTTTCACTCCACCTGGTGTCCAAGAAGGATCGACATTATACACCGAGTGAATTAGAGGTGGAGGAGGGAGGCTATGATAGGGCTCCTCATGGGACACTAATTCTGACTGACTTTCATAGCCTACCCACCAATCATCCGATGGGCTCCTGGGTGCTTCGGGCACCACCTCAGGTTTACAAGGGTTTGGTTGGCTAGTAGATGGAAGTGCAATGAGAGCAACCACCTCTTGTTTCAAAGTACCCACTTTACTTTCAAGGACATTGACTTTAGAGCATAGGTTGGCCAATTTTTCTTTGGCAAGCTGCAATGCTTTCTTGATGGAACCCTGGATCATGGAGGGAAGAGCCTTGGCTAACCGCACCATCTGGTTCTCATGAATTTTGGCCCTTTGTACAATATTGAGCAAGACAAGAGGTGGAGGATTTTGGGACTCGGCTGTATGAAGTGGGGCGGTTGTTGTGTGAGTGGATGTCGAAGAGGATGGTGGAGTCATGGTCCTTGTATACTTTGCCCACTTCATAACTGGAACCTCTTTGTTGATTTTGGTGGCCAATGTAATCACACTATTTTCCTGCACAACCCTATCCAATGGCCAGAACAAAGGACAAGCCATCCTCATACATAACATACTCACCAGGTTAGGGAATGGCAATGTTGTGGCTTGTTGCTTGGCCTTCCATTTGAACTAATCAGCAATAATCTCCCCCACATTGATGGGTACATGATCCATTATGCAAGCAAGGAGAATGGCAACTTCAATTGAAACTTTCAGTGTATTCCGAGAGGGTATTAGCCTCGAACAAACCAAATATAACCACATACGTGCTTCAAATTTTAAATCACGGTGACGACTGAGGCCCTTAGAACTAGCTCATTGCGATCGAACTTTTGCAATCAAGTTGGCTACCCATCGGAATTGGTTAGCTTTGTCCTCAACTTTATTGCGAAATATTGGGTGAGATGGAATCGGCTTATCCTAATAAATCAAATTGATTGCTTCTAGAGTTACAGGCACCTCTTGCCCTTGCACCTATACCGATGTTAGGCACGGGAATGCTTCAGTGCGGCCCCTACGCTTCAGTAGTGTTGCCTTTCCCTATATGGCGCATAGAATTCCCACACCAGCTCTGGAAGGTATGGGTCAACTAGTATGGTAAATGGGCCCCAATCGCGCGTTCAAATTTGGTAGTAGATACATGGGCATGCATTCTTGAAAGATTCTGCATCAAACTGGGCTTCTGCATGGATGACACGCTTTTCCTTAAAAGCAAACGACATTTCCTACTCCTACTTTTCATTCAAAGAGAATGGGCAGCCTGGAAAACTTGGAATGGTTACAGAATGCTTACTGCCTTCGATTCGGTCTATTCTAAGTGGTCCATTAGGTAAGTAGCGGAGGGAAGAGGTCTATACCCATTGCCGTAGCTAAAAGGGTTCCCTTTCTTACTTGATTGAGACTGAGAGTCAGGGCATCAGAGGTCTTAGGAATATCATCCCTAACGAGCTAGAAGTGGAACAAGCGCTCTTAGCCTTTTGCTTGAGAGTAGGACTTGTGAAGTCAAAGACTTCAACCTGCTATATAAAACCCCTCCATTCCTTTTAGCCCGAATCGAACTTGAGGGATATTGGTGGGCACTGATACGTGGCCTATATGAGAGTACGGGGGGAGGGTAGACATGATGCTGCAAATGTAGGTTAGTAGTGTGCCATTATTTGTAACTCAAGAATAAGGCAAACAAAAGAAATCAAGTAAAATTTTAACAATTCCATGTGCCAACGGCGAACCATCGATGAGAGGCAGTGGCATTTTGCGAGTCGCCGATGACTCGCCGATAGGCATAGTGAGTAAGAACCTAGGGCACATCGGCTTTCGCCGGTGAAGCACCATTTATGATCCGCTAGCCTCCGTTCTGCATTTATGTACCCACCAATCATCTCCATCTAAATGCTAACCAATCATACTCATATCACTGCAACAAGGACAAATTTCCCTTAAGAAAGGTGTTAATCAATCTATCATTGGGAAATTCAACTCGGTACGCAGGTTAAGCCCGGATACTTACTAACCACCACAAAACAACATTCACTCACATATAGAAAAGAAACAAAATGAAATATGAGAAACATAACCAGAGAAAAGGATTACCAATGTTATTAGGACCTTTCAAGCATGAGTGATAGATTTCTTACCTCCAATGGATTGTGCTTGTGAAACTTTGTGGAGGAATGAAGAAGATGAAGCAGTTGGCATTTTTAAATTGAAAAGACGGGGAAGTTGAATGGTTTCTTGGGGTGGTGGTTATTAATAATGGTTAGGTGGGAAATAATGGGACTTTTAGGGAAAGGGCGATTTGGGGAGGAGATGAAAGAAAATAGAGGAATGGAAGAGTTTTTAGGGCTTTTAGAAACAGGGTTTTCCATCGGTGGCCACACCGACGGTCACCAAAATGAGCCGGTAGTTCGTTGATGTGTCTGTCGCTACCATTACCTAAACATGGCTCTGAGTGCATGTTCGGCGGTTGACCGAGGGTACACGAAATGTTGTCCCGACGAAGGGAGATCTGGGGAGGAGATGAAAGAAAATAGAGGAATGGAAGAGTTTTTAGGGCTTTTCGAAATAGGGTCTTTCCATCGGGGGCCACACCGGCGGTCGCCGAAATGAGCCGGCAGTTTGCCGATATGTTCGCCGCTACCATTAACTGAACATGGCTCTAAGTGCATGTTCGGCGGTTGACCGGCGGTTCACGAAATGTTGTCCCAGCGAAGGGGGGTCTGGGGAGGAGATAAAAGAAAATAGAGGAATGGAAGAGTTTTTTGTGCTTTTTGAAATAGGGTCTTTCCACCGAGGGCCACATTGGCGGTTGCCAAAATGAGCCGATGATTCACCAATGTGTCCGCCGCTACCATTACCTAAACACGGCTCTGAGTGCAAGTTCAGCGGTTGACCGGCGTGTCAAGAAATGTTGTCGGTGTTTCGCTGGATGAGGAACCAATCCCTGATCTATTGCCAGGTACTCTGGTTGATATCGGTGACAAATCGACGATTCACGCTATGACATGGCACTTCGCCGATTGGGCTGCCAGTTCACCTTAGGAACTCTAATTTGCAAGATAGGATAGGCGCCCCAGCGACACTTCACGAAGTACCATGGGTGGTTCGCCGATTTGGGACGCCGCTTTTTCTTGAATCTTTCAGTGCACTGGGCGGGTTGCAAACTACACTTCACGAAATTCGATCGGCATTTCGCCAGTTGCAAACGCCGGTCTGTTACTCTTCATGTAGTGCACCCTTCCATCCTAAAAAAATCAAAAACAACAAAACATATAAGAATAAAAAGAAAAGATGCTTGGGTTGCCTCCCAAGGAGCGTCTTATTTAACGACATGGCACGACGAAAGTTCCTTCAGGACTACGGCTTATCCAGATACACCACCTCTATTCGGCAAACTTCTTCCAACACCTCCAGTTATATTTTAACCCGTTGACCATTTACTTTGAACTTGCTCCATTTCTCACTATAGAGTTTGATGGCTCCGTTCTCGTACACTTGAGACACCTTAAAAGTTCCTGACCATTTAGACTTCAACTTTCCAGGGAATAGCCGCAGTCGGGAATTGAATAGTAGCACCCAATCCCTTGGAACAAAATGACGCTGCAACACTTTTTGGTCATGATAGTATTTCATTCTTGCTTTGTAAATTGCTGCATTCTCATATGCCTTCATTCTGAATTCATCCATCTCATGTAAATTATGGACTCGACCTTGGATATATCTTCCCCATTCCAGGTTTAAACTTTTTAATACCCACAAAGCTTTGTGTTCTAGCTTCACCGAGAGGTGGCATGCTTTACCAAACACCAGCTGGTAAGGGGACATTCCAATCGGTGTTCTAAATGCAGTTCGATATGCCTACAATGCATCATCTAACTTCTGCGCCCAATCTGTTCTGTTTAAATTGACTGTTTTAGTCAAGATGGATTTCTCGGTTTGAAACTTCCACTTATCTGCTGATCTACAGGTGATACGGGGTGGCCACTTTATGCTTCACACAATATTTAGCTAGCAGTGTGCTGAACACCTGGTTGCAAAAATGAGAGCCTCCATAGCTAATGATAGCTCTAGGTGTACCAAACCACGAGAAGATATGTTTCTTTAAAAAGAATTTTACACTTCTCGCTTCATTTTTTGGTAATGTTTTTACACCCCGTAAATTCTCGACATGTAGATGGCCTATTCACATGTTGGTTAAGAGTTTTGAATGCCATACATGCAAGGAAAAGGCCCGGGGAAAGACCGTATAAGAAAAGACCCGGGGAAAGACCGGATAAGTGACACGTCGAACCATCACGGGAGGAGCCGGGGCAGAACCCCTCCGTGATGGCATCGTGCCACGGAGGCCCTGTTCAGGACCAAGTATATAAACCCCTCCACTTCGTTTTTTTTAGAAAATTCTTATAATTTCCAAAGAGAACAAAGAGAAACAGAGGGTGCGAAGGGTATGCTATAATTTCCTTCCGATTACGCCGTTATATGCGGTCCAAACTCGGTATAACCTTGGGTAGTGAGGTATTAAGCAGCAAGGAGCATTCCTACGGGTTTAGTTTCGTGAAATTCGGCCGGCGAACCGTCGTGGAAATTGCCGCAACCGTCAGTAAGCAACGAGCTAAGGTAAGTGGAATTGCTCCAAATTTGTGTCAATATACTCCTAGCCCTAAAGTGAGTATTTCTCCTTCTCGACTTCGAGATATAGCGAGTTTTCGGTCGTATTTCGATAAGTCAAAGTTTGGGTTATATATATATTAAAAGTGATATTTTCTTTTAGAATATTAATATATTTAGTTCTAATTGGATATATATATGAATGCAAAGCTTGGGAGAAATAGGCGGAAATACTGGACTGAGCTACGCCCAGTTAGTCGGAAATAAATGAAGGTATGTAAAGCTAGTTCTTTGGCAAGATAGCAATACCAAAAGATAGTAAATAGAGTAAAGTCTGTGAATAAAGATCTAGAAGTCGAGAATTGAGTCCAATATGAATCCAAAGAAGTAGTGTTTATAATATTATGTTATATTCAGAATAAAAGTTAGTAGAGCAATATCAAACAGTCAGATAATATTTCAGATACGTGATAGCCCGCATGAGAATCACTTAATGCGTAAATGAGTTCTAATGTTAATCTGCACGGATAGTATTTTCAGACTGAGCCTACTTGCTGTATGTGATTATTGTTGCCGAGACCCGTTTGTGTTGTGTGGGCAATTCCTTGAGCGTCCTCGCCGCCCCTGGGTTAGTAACTATGTCGACTCGCCCGCTTGAGGGTGGGGATATGCCACTCCAAGGAATGCATGTTTGTCCGCTAGAGGACTAAGATGGGATGGAGCTTTCCCTCAATGAGGCCGATCAAGATAGCACATATACAAATACAAATACAGAGTACTGAGTACAGTACAGGAGTCCTCCGACTCAGACACAGTTATATATCAGAGGTCATAGTCCGAGACCGAGACCCCGGGGGACCGGTAAGAGGTGCTCATAGTTAGTAGGCGAGTGGGAGTGGGTTTACCTTGAGGGCTTGGACCCTGGGCAGGGTATATAGATTGTGTGTCTGGGTTGGCACCTTCCGGCTTATGGGGTTGGTAGGTCCTGTATGTTGGTGATATGTATATATACATGTTATTATTACGATAGATAGCGTGTCATGTTGATCCGGGGCATATTTATATGCCCAAGTACTCAAATGCATCGCTTTTGGTTTGCTTTATCCAACAATGTTAGTACATTCTCATGTAAATTCGTAGGAAAGTGTGAATTTATACTAACTAACATGATATGTTATTTTTTGCAGAAAACATACTTTTAGGAGCGAAAGATGCATGTTGGGAGAATCGGAGATGGACTCGAGCGGTAGCAAGGAAACAAATGTGTGGAGAAGCAAGAAATAAAGAGGCTCCATGATGGAGCCGTGACACGCTGCCATCGCGGATGCATTCTGTCCCGGAGACATAATTTCAAGAATTTCCAGAGAAGGTCCGCGATCGAGCCGTGGGCACGTTGGAATTAATTTCCCGGATCTTGACATTCCAGTTAAGGTGCGCGTTTGCACCGTGGCACGCTGGGCATGCTCCGCGTTGCATGCCGTGCCACGTTGGGGGGCAATTACCTGGACGGCTAAATTCCAGAGAGCTCAATAGTTTGCATCGTGTCACGGAGGGAGTGCTCTCACATGCACTCCAGACACGTTGCTTGTTATTCGGAAAATTCTCCCCAATATAAATAACACTTAGGTTCATTTTTAATTATTCTCACTTGGTGGAGCAAGAACGTGGTTTACAGGCAGTTGGAGAGGACGAAAATTCTTAGGTTTTCTCATCCCTTCTTCTTTCTTCAATTGTTTGTATGATTTACACTCATTTAACGATGTTCAATCCATAAATGAGTGGCTAATTCCTTTCTTGCCGAGGTTAGGAACTATTGTATTGAAATGTAATTGTTGATTATCTGGTTGTTTCATCTTTTCTTCTATGGTTGTTCTATTTAATTCTTGTTCTTACCGCATTAATATCTGGCCAATGTTAATGTAAACTGAAAGTCCACACCCGAGAGGGCACGTAAACTGAAAGTTGGGAATTAGATATGATCTTTTCTTAGTTTGGGAAAATTGAGAATTGATTTGGCCTTCAGGATAGAAATATACCTGAAAGTCGTATTAGTCAAGTGTGGAATCGGTTTTGTATGGCTAGAACACGAATTTCTTCTTATCACGTAAAATGTAGGCGGAAGGTTCATGATTCTTAAGTTAAGCAAATACGAGAGTTTTAATCTGAAGGCATAAGTTCCGACTAGCAACCCGAGAAAAGATAAACCATGTATATCGATAATTAATTTCTTTACATGTTCGCTTTAGCCTCAAAGATGCTCACATTCATAGTTGACTACTTGTATAATTATTTTACTTTAGTCTAAAAATAGTTCGCAAAATATAAAAACTTTTCTTACATCAAGTCTTCTTCATTTTTAGAGTTACGGTAAATTAACACTTGAGGAGATTTTACCGTGTAGTCCAGTCCCTGTAGGTTCGACATTCCTGTTCTTAAAAGGGCCACCGTATTACTTGTACAACCCATACACTTGCGGGCTCATCAAGTTTTTTGGCGCCGCTGCGGACTCGGCAATTGGTGAAATTATAATTTTTCGTAAAAGTGTTAGTTTGCTATTTTATTTAAGTGTTGACAACTTGGACTAGCCCGTATTTTGGGTGTGTATACCGTATTCTGTTGAACACCGGCAAGAGACAAAGAGTTATGGATCCACTCTTAGAGCCGAAAGACAATTCCACGCCAACGGAGAGAAGCTCTAGAAAAAAAAAAAAACTGCAGTTGCTCAGAAAAACAATCATGGAGCAACTACAGAATCCACCACTTGTGCGGGCAACATTATGCCCTATAGGCATTCAGGCCGCTCCATGATGTAAGTAATCCCACATGCTAGTAATGTCACATCTAGCATTCGCAAACCCGAGCCAGGAGGGAGGTTCGAGCTTAAACAGAACATGGTGCAATTGCTGCACACAAGCGGGCAGTTCGCAGGTCTCCCTCACGAGGATCCACAACAACATCTTCAAACCTTTTTGGAGATAAGTGACACTTACATTCCCAATGAGTGTCACCGTACTATGTCGCTTACATCACCTCTATTTTCACTTTTGGGAGAAGCCGAAAGGTGGCTGGAAAGCTGAGCCACCAAACTCTATAACCACATGGGATGATCTGCAGTAGTTCTTGATCCGGTTCTTTCCTTCCGTAAAACAGCAAGATTCTAGAAGTCAAAATTTCTAAGTTTCAAACAAAGAGAAGGAGAGAATCTGTATCAAGCTTGGGAGAGATTCAAATCGCTGTTGCGGACTGTCCTCATCACCACCAATCAAATGATGTGTCGGTGCACACTTTATTGAGGGTTTGGAACCCCACACAAAATCTTCACGATTCTATGAACTGGGACAAGCATTAGAAAAGACTTATTAGGAGTTGTATATTTTGCTTAATCGTATTTCGCAGGGCAAACTGAGTGGAATGCGGACTTTCAAGGGAGGAGCAAGGAAAGCAACTGGAGTCTTGGAAGTTGGATGGGCTTATACCTATCGCCGCATTTATAGTCAGCCTTTAATCAACTCAACAATTCACTTTCGGCAACATGAGCTTGAGTCAGTCTCAAGCCCCAGTAATGCAGTGCAGCAGATTTGGTGTGAAGTAAGTGGAAGCAATGAACACTCGCCTAAGTGTCAGGAGCAAATCCCGACTCGATGAACCTTGTCGGTAATGCACAAAGGAGCAATCACCAAGAGTATGGGAACAGCTACAATTTAACCGGAGGAATACCCGAATTTCTCTTTGGGGTAGCAACAACCATCAAGACGAGTTCGAGTCGTGTGGGGTGCAGAGGAATCAAGCGAGGCCTACAGAATGACAACAATAAAGAACATGTAAGCAATAATGCCCCTCCCTCCACCACCGTCACCTGCTGAGGATGTTCAAGACATTGATAGCCAACCAAGCTCACCTGCAGGCTTACTATGTTAAATTGGCAGCCGAGGTCAAGAATAATCGCTTAGCTACCAAGGCGCCGGAGTATCGGGCTTGGGGGCCATTGAGCCCAAAACACTGTGCCTAGAGGAGGACTTCCTACCGGCTACGTACCCCAACCAAGCAGGTAAATGCAGTGACTACGAGGAGTGGTTTGGTACCAAGGAGGTGGAACTAGAAAGACCACTCCTTACCACTAGAGCAAGAAACGAGAGGAGAAAATTGACGAGGGGGAAGAACAAGGATGCCGAACCAGAAGACCTCCACCCCCGTTCCTCAACGATTAAAGAAACACAAGGAGGAGGTATGTGTTTCCAAAAGTTCATGGAGGTGCTTAAATAGGTACACATTAACTTACCTCTTGTTGATGTTTTGCAGGAGTACCTAAGTACGCAAAGGCTATGCTGACATCGTGGGCTGGACAAAAGCAAGTGTGCTTACCGAATATGCCACTAAGGGCGCTTACGGAGGAGTGTACTTCCCGGATACAAACCGATTGCCTACAAAGCTCAAAGAACTCCGGGAGGTTCACAATTCAACTAACAATCGCAGTATCCGAGCTCGCGATTATGTGATTTGGGAGCGAGCATTAACTTGATGCCAACCCCAGATTCAAGAAGTTGGGGCTGGGGAGTCCTAGACCAATAACAGTGATCTTGCAGCTTGCAGAATCGTTCTTTGGCAAGACCAGATGGAATTGTGGAGGATGTGGGCCGGTGCAAGCCCATTCCTTGATCTTTCCCAAGAGATTTTGTAGTGTCGACTTGAGCCAGACGCTGAAGTCCCATTGTTTATTTCGGGACGCCTTTTCTTGGCTACCGGGAAAGCATTAAATGATGTAGCTGGTGGCAGCTAACGATGCGGGCGAATGACAAGGATGAGGTATTTGATGTGGATAAAGTTGCGAAGCTTCCGGCATTACATGAGGAACTTTCAAGAATCAAGGTATTTGATCGCGGTGAATTGGTCGATTGTTGAATCGCAGACCTTCGTGGAAAGAGCAAGGATGAACTCCGATCACTTCGGAGATAGAGATGCCTACAGGTGGTACAAGCGTTGAATGAGCCACAAAGCTATCCTAGGAAGCAAGAATTTCAGCCGTTGATGAGGTCTTTGGAACCATTGTCAAAACCATCTATTGAAGAAGCACTAAAGCTGAATTAAAGCATTACTCCCTCATCTAAAATATGTCTTTGGGGGAGGGTGATACTTTGTCTGGCCATCATTTCATCGGGAATTAACATGCACAGGAAAACGAGGCAGTCGCAGTTCTCAGAAAAAGGAAGAAAGCAATAGGCTGGCAAATGTCCGAAAATTCTGGTATTAATCCAAATTTTTGCAATACGTCACTTTTCACGTAGACAGAGCAAGCCAACTGCTCACCAGCTGAAGGTTAAATCCAGTAATAAAGGATGTGGCCAGGAAAGAAATAATTAAATGGCTTGATGCAGGGTTGGTTCATCCGATTTCAGACAGTGAATGGTCACTCCCGTTCAATGTGTCCTAAAGAAGGGAGGAAATGACTCGTGGTAACCAATGAGAAAATGAGTTGATTCCACACGAAACTGTCAAAGGCTGGCGGATTTGCATGGACCACAGAAAGCTAAATGAAGCGACAAGGAAAGATCACTACCCTCCTATCCCCTCATTGACCAAATATTAGACATTGGCCGGGCAGAGTACTATTGTTTCCTTTGATGGGTACTCTCCGGTTATAACCAAAGAGCCATGCACCCGAAGGCCAGGAGAAGACTACTTTCATGTCCGTATGGACATATGCTTTTGTAAAGGATGCCATTCGGGTTGTGTAATGCACCCGCCACATTCCGAAGAGATTTACGATAGCAATCTTTCACGATATGGGTGGAGGATTTGGCCGAGGTATTTATGGATGATTTCTCTGCTTTCGTGAATTGCCATACTTGTTTGCAGTAACCTGACAGGTGTTGGCTCGTCATGAAGAAGCCAACCTTGTACTCAACTCGGGAGAAGTGTCATTTCTTAGTCAAGGGTATTGTTCTTTGGCCATAGAGTTTCTTACAAGGGATTGGAAGTTGATCGTGCTAAGATCGAGGTTATTCAGAAATTACCACCACCAGGTTTCAGAAAAGGTGTTCGCAGCTTCAGCATGGTGGTTTACAGACGTCTCATCAACAACTTCTCCAAGATTTCTAGACTGTTATGCAAATTATTAGAAAAGAGGTGAAGTTTGATTTGATGACGAGTGTGTTAAAGCATTCGAGGAGTTGAAGCAGAGATTGGTAAAAGCACCCATCCTTATTTCTCCTGATTAGAACAACTATTTGAATTGATGTGTGATGCGAGCCATGTGGCGGTAGGAGCTGTATTGGGGCAAAATGGAAGAATAAATAAAATCTTCACTTATTCACTATGAAAGAAAAACATTGAACACGCCTAAAGTAATTATACAAACATTAAAAGGAGAGATGCTAGCACCGGTGTTTGCTTTTTGATAAATCTCGTGATCCTATTTGCAGGTTCGGCGAGTAGTGGTGTATACCGATCATGCAGCGATTCGGTATCTCGCTTAACAAAAAGGATGCGTAAGCCGAGGTTGATCGATGGATCTTGTTGCCGCAAGAGTTTGACTTAGAAATAAGAGACAGTGAAGGGGAGCAAAATCAAGTGGCAACATCACCTATCGCGATTGGAGAGTCTACGCACGTGAAGGAAGGTGACAGTATCAAAGAGGAGTTCCCGATGAGCAAATTCTTGGCAATAGGAGAAGCCGAGGTTCCTTGGTATGCACATAGTAAACTTTATTGGTGAGTGGAGTCTATCCACCAGAGGCTACGGTTCAAGAAAAGAAAAATTGCGCATGATTGTCGGCACTTCATTTGGGATGAGCCATATTTATTTAAGCAGTGGACCAGATCGGGTTAAGAGAAGGTGCATTCCTGGAGAGCCAAATTGCAGAGGTTTTGAGGTTGTCACTCCTCACTATATGGAGGGCACCATGGAGGCGTGAGAGGACAGCGACACAAGGTACTACAATGTGGTTCTTTTGGCCTACACTGCTCGTAGACTCCATGGCATATGTAAAAACGTGATAGATGTCAAAGAACATGCACAATTGGTAGGAGGCAAGAGATGCCGCCGCAAAATGTACTCAAGGGAGACTTTCTTGATGTATGGGGCATCGACTTCATGGGCCCATTCCCACCATCATTTGGTAATCGCTACATCTTGGTAGTCATGATTATGTATCGAAAGGTGGAAGCACAGCTTTCCCCAGAAATGACAACAAGGTAGTAACGAAGTTTGTGAAAAAACACATTTTCACAAGGTTCAAGACACCCGCCACATCGCTGATGGAGGAGCCCACTTTGTCAATGCAAGTTCGTGAAAATGTCAAGCAAGTATGCGCGCTACAAAGGGCAAATGTTTTATCATCCCCAAACTAGTGGGCAAGTGGAGGTGTCGAACAGAGAAGTAAAGCAGATTCTCCGTAAGACAGAGAATGCCCAACGCAATGATTGTTCAAGCAAACTCAACGATGCGCTAGGCATGCGAACCGCCACAAGACACCAATTGGGACCTCTCCATACCGATTGGCTCCATGGAAAGCCCTCACATCCGCCCTGGGAACTAGATCACTGAGCTTTCTGGCTGTGAGGGAAATTAAATATGGACCTGGATCTGCAGGTAAGAAGAGACTAATGCAACTCAATGAACTCGACGAGTTTTCGCTGGCATGCATGGAAGTGCCAAATATTACAAAGAAAAATGAAAAGGTGGCACGATAAGCATTGCAGTACGTATCTTCGAGCCGGGACAGAAAGTGCTACTTTTAATTCAAGGCTGAAGTTGTTTCCGTGGAAGTTGCGTTCCAAATGGTCGTGGCCGTTTGAATAGTGAGGATGACTCGCATGGGGCAAGAGAGTTGTATGGTGAAGATCGAAGTGCCACGTTCCCCGGTGAATGGACAAATATGTAAGCATTATTAGGGGCGAGGATGGGAAGTCGAGAAATGTCCGTCACCCTAGGGGCGGAATTAACTTAAATGACGTCGAGCCGCGCTGACAGTAAACCAGGCGCCGCACGGGAGGCAACCCGTGAATTGTTAGTTTTTATAATTTTATATTTTTTAATTTATGAGAGGTTTTCAATTAGAAAATATATATATATATATGTATAGGTGTAAATACAAAATAAGATATTAAATATTCAAACTTTGGAATTCTAACCTATTTCATGTTGTAAGATATATTTTAAAGTTGATCGAGAAAAAAATGCAAAAGAGTGCAAAGGAGAAAAACTAGGTAAGAAAAAAATTTTTTTTTTTTAAAGTGGCAAACAAGAGCTCATATGATGGCTCCGTGTCACGGGAGGAGGACCGCTACATCTCCGTGACACGTTGAAGTGTTATCTGCCGGGTCACCTGCAACCCGCGCCGAAAATCCCACTTTTTAACCCCAATTCCCTCATTTGTCTCTCATTTTTTCATCTCCTCCGCGACAACCTTCCCAAAATTCCCTCTCCCCAACGTACACAGACTAAGTTATAAAATTTCGTCAAGTTTTCTTCCGATCATCGAACTTGAGGTACGTTCATTATCTCTATTTTAATTTTGGCCGAATTTTTGATTTATAGCATGAGATGTGAGTAAATTTACCCTAGGTGGAAATTGAGCTTAAATTGGCTAAGTATTATTGATTGATGTTCGTAATATCATTGTGATTGTACGAACCGATAAAAACACGAGCTTGATCGAATTTTTGAAAATTTTTAGCTAGGGCTTGAATTTGAACATGAAAAGGGAGAAATCTAGTTGAATTGTAAACTCGTGTGGGTTGAGTATGTTGGGTGAGATGAGTTGGGCGTATTCTATGTAATACGTTAAAAGACCACAGATTTTTGGGAGTACAATTATGTATGCAAGAAATGGACGGGTTGTATAGGGTTTGTATAGCTGAAAAGTTTTTCATTTTTTTTCTTTTCTTGTTTATTGTTATGTGCTCGGTATGAAATTGCGACTGATTGTAATGTTGTGTGTAGCTGTATGCGGTCTCGAGTACGCTTGAGTTATACCGTCGTATTTGTGGAATACCCACAAGGCAATGTTGTTTGTGTTTTAGCTTGTTTTAGTTTTTCTCAATTTTGTAGATTAGAAATAAATATGTCCTTGCCAATGAATTGTGGTTGAAGACTAAGTGTGGGGTGCAGCCGAGCCAACTCTGTCCTTAGTCGAAGCTAATTTTTAAAATTGATCGACATTGGGACTGCCTCCCGCTTTTGACAGGAACAATGGCGAAAGGTGCAAGACAGTGGAAAGGGCGCATCTACATCGTGCGCCAAGAAAGAGGTTAAGACTGGGAACAAGAATCACAAAGACCAGTGGTTCCACGTGCTAGCGCCAATACGGAAACCCGATGGGTGACGTAGGAAGGAAGAAGTGGTACACGGCTAACAAGGAGAACAAGTATTTCCCGAGGAGCATATTGCAAGGGACCCATTGGCAATGTGAGTTCCCGCACAGGTACACCTGATTGACACCGCCGGGTCAGCAGCCATTTTTTGATTTGCGCCCAAGGAGTGCAACTGCACTTGATCTGGAGTTCTATTCAAATTGGAACCCGACGCTCCGTAGTTACACCATCAAGATAAGGGCCGATTGTCACACTGAGCCTCATCACTTAAAATGCCATAATCGGGGCGAAACACCGATGCCCACGTACTCGGTAGGGCTGAATATCACCCACCTTTATGCGGATATCGTACGCACATTGTGGAGTCTTGCCGACTCCGCACGCTGGAGCAGCATAAGGGAGAGGCTAAACATCGACACTGCCCTTCTCACTGATGAATGTGGAAGCCGTGGATCCGGCTGAAAATTATTTGCTCCTGCTTGATTCCGGGGTGCACATGACGGATGTCACCCGGGATCGCGTGTATGCTCAGTGTGTATGCCCTCATGAAAGGGCTGGAGATAAATGTAGGGGCGGTGATCATATCCGCCATGAACAGAGCCCGTTTGCACGGGGGCACAGTACTAAGCATGTTGTCGACTCACGCTTCGAGGGCCTGGAGGTAGAGGAAGAGGCCCTAGATTATATCCCGCAGATGGAGAGGCGTGCCATAGATGTCACAAAGACTAAGGCACTCACACCACTCACGGGGCCGCTCACACTAGCCGAGCGACATGCTCGGGATGATCGCATATGGCCCGCATGTTCCGGGATGATGCTCCAACTACGCATAGGCGGAGATCGCAAAGGAGGATGAGTTGTGGCAGCTCGACTTAGATTACCCCTTGGCGAAAAACGCTGTGGGCACTATGTCGTGTGGCCTCAACTTTTGTGGAGCCCGTGATGACGATGTCCCCACCGACGAGGAGACACTGTCGCGAGGATTCCGACGTTGAGTCGGAGGAGGACGACGGGGGAGATTCAGACATGGGAGACGAGGAAGCAGCACCTGATGAAGAAGTGGAATACTTTGATTGATCGTGGAGTTTCACCACCCACCTTGTGTTTTGTGATTGTAAGAACACCGGGACAGTGTTCGATTTTAAGTGGGGTGGGGAAAGCAGGCGGGAGGCCGATTTTTGTCTTGTTTTGCAGCACTGCATGTTCTGTTGTCGTTTGAAAATATTATGACCTTGTTTGTGTGTGTGTATGTTTCGTATTTAAACATCTTAGGAAGTTGTGTGTGCCGTGAATGCCGTTAGCCACATAAATAGTTTTGTCGAAATTATCGATATTTTTTAAAAAAATTCGTTAATTATTTGTATCATTGTTGGGTTTTCGGAGTTTGTTTTCGGTTCTTTCACTGAGAAGAGTCCCATTGAACGGAAGTCATAAATAGTGACCGCTCCTTATGATGGATGGATACGACTGTCTTAAGGGAAATGCAACATAGGAGTAGTTTATTTTAAATTCTTGATTTGTTTGGCTGTATCCCATGCATGTTGCTACTCTATGGCTACGAAATCCTGGCTGCGGGTTGTACATAATGTTTATACCTAAAGATGATTCGCTGAGCATGCAAATTTTTGTACATATGTGAGACACTTAGGCCACGTAATTCGATTGGTGTGATTGAGGCTTAATTTTGAATTCTTGTAATTAGCCGATTTAAGAGTCGGTGAATATGTCTTGAGTTGAGTATGTGCAATGAGTGTATAGTGAGGTTTGTTTATTCCATGTTATTGTGAAGTGTCTAGAACTTGCCCGGTATGTATACGAACCGAAATGAAGGAAGCGAGGGGGAAAGGATGTAGGCGTTCTTTTGTTTAGCCTAAAGTTTTTCTTTCTTTTGTTTTATATATATACCCACTTTGAAGATTAAACTTGTTAGCCCATTGAGCCTTTAGCCTATTTTTTTGTTTTGTCAAAAAGTAGTATAAACTGCTTAACCCCTTCTTTTCATTGTCCGTAAACCTAATCCGGCTCTTAAGCGCTCAAGAAAAATAATTTTCCCACATTGTATAAGGAGTGAAATGATGAAAAGAAATAAAGAGAGGAAAAAGCAAAGTGATGAAAAGAAAGAAAAAGAGTCAAAGGTGCACTGCCGTATGTGTAAAGAAAATAAAGTGCTTAACAAATCTTTGTTGTTTGGTCTGTGTGGGGTTATGAAAGGAGTTGAAAAATTGTAATTAAGAAAGACTCTAAGGTTGGGAGGAGGAAGAAATAACTTATGCCCAGAATATGATGGGATGTATGGAAAAGCGCTTAAGGATGCTAGTTGCGGCTATTGGTTAGCCTGGAAGATATACTAAAGTTCCGTAGCTATATTACAACCTCGTTAAGTCCTACGTGATCTACATCACGCGTCCTTATATTATTAGTGGAGTAAACACTAGAGGCAAGCTTATGGTTCATGACAATGATGTGAATTCATTTGGGGAGAGTGAGCGAAATTGGGTGTGTCTTGACCCCGTGATGAATCAAGTTGTAGAATTTATGTGATTAGAACAGGGGAAACTCTCTTATGTGCGAGGGCACATGTTGGACGAAAGAATAAATTCGTGTCGGATGTCTTGATCTCCTGATTTGCATGAGTTCGCTGATATCGAGAGTCGATTTATGATGTCTAGGTGGTCTCTGAGTATAAGGATGTCAGTGTAATGATGATGCCAGGCATGCTTGATGATTTGTGGCGTGTAAATAGTCGTGTAACCGTAGCTCAGCTGTTGAGCCAAAGTAGCCGTGAGGGGATGTCAATTGTATGAGGAGAGAGGCTGTCTTGAGAGAACAAGATTTTAAGTGTGGGGTAGGTGATCCGGGGCATATTTATATGCCCAAGTGATACCAAATGGTCGTTTTTGCCTTGTTTATCCAATGCTAGTACATTCTCATGTAAAATTGTAGGGAAGTGTGAATTTATACTAACCAACATGATTAGCGTTGTTTTGCAAGTAGAAAACATACTTTTAGAGCTAAGATGCATGTGGGAGGAATCGGAGATGGACTCGGGAGCGAGCAAGGAAACAAGGTGAGAAGCAAGAATAGAAAGAGGTCTACGATGGAGCCGATTGATGCCGCCATCGCGGATGCATTCCGTCGGGAGACATAATTTCAAGAATTTCCAAAGAAGGTCCGCGATCGAAGCCGTGGCACGTTGGAATTAATTTCCTAGATCTTGACATTCCAGTGAAGGTCCGCGTTTGCACCGTGGCACACTCGGACATGCCTGCATGCCGTGCCACGTTGGGAGTACCACCCGGACGGCTAAATCTCCAGAGCTCGGGCAAGCAGTAACCGTGTCACTGGGAGGCAGTTGCCCGCGATGCACTCCGTGACACGTTGCTGTTTATTATTCTGGGAAAAATTTCCCCCAGTATAAATAGAACACTTAGGTTCATTTTTAATTATTCGACTTGTGGAGCAAGAACGCGGTTTACAGCAGCTGAGAGGACGAAAATTCTTAGGTTTTCTATCCCTTTCTTCTTCTTTCAATTGTTTGTATGATTTACACTCATTTAACGATGTTCAATCCACAAATGAGTGGCTAATTCCCTTTCTTGCTGAGTTTAGGAACCATTGTATTGAAATGTAATTATGAATCCGGGTTGCTTTCATCTTTTCTTCTATGGTTGTTCTATTTTTATTCTTGTTCTTACCAGACAATATCCGCCAATGTTAATGTAAATCCAAAGTCCGGGTTTCACCCGAGAGGGCATGAAACTGGTGTTGTGAATTAATAGGATAAGGATCTTTTACTTAGTTTGGGAAAATTGAGAATTGATTTACCTTCAGATAGAAATATACCGAAAGTCGATGAATAAGTGTGGAATCGGGTTTTGTATGGCTAGAACATGAATTTCTTCTTATCACAGAAATGTAGGTGGAAGGTTCATGATTCTTGTTGCTTAAATACGAGAGTTTTATCCATAGGCATAAGTTCACTCAGCAAACCGGAGAAAAGATAAACCATGCATATCGATAATTAATTTCTTTACATGTTCGTTTTAGCCTCAGCATGCTCACATTCATCGTTCAGACTCACTTGTATAATTATTTTACTTTAGTCTAAAAATAGTTCGCAAAATATAAAAACTTACACCGTTGTCTTCATTTTTAGAGTTACAAGAAATTAACAATGAGGAGAGATTTACCTGCAGTGCAAATCCCGTAGGTTCGACATTCCGGTTCTTAAAAAGGGCCATTGTATTACTAGTACAACCCGTACACTTGCGGGCTCACCAGTCGTCACGTCGACAGGTATGCTTCTACCTTACCTTTCAGTATAGATAAGCTTGTCTCGTAGGTACCATAGACGAGCCGACCCTCGTGATCCCAACAATAAGAGTCACGCTCCGTCATCAGAGCTTGATATTCGTAGGTCTATTACTATTTTCTTTTGTTGTATAGTACTGGTAGGTTGGGGCCCTGTCTCGACCATCTTATCAGTTTTCTTAGAGGCTTGCATACTGTATCGTAGGGTCGTAAGGTGATGTTTTACCAAGCATGCTGGGTTTCCGTGGGGCCTTATTCGCATATAGCTGGTGACCTTGCCCTGGCCACACGAGCGCTTTAGTTCCCGGTTTAGTCCCTCAGGGCATTGTCGCATGGCGGCTTTGTTTTACCGCTTAGGTCCCCTCTACATGAATGGGGTTCTTGTTGGGAAGGATGTTATAGTACAGGGCTATAGGCCTAGCCTACTGGGAGCCATTATAGTCTCTTATATAGCCCGTTGATTCCGTGAATCAGAGTTAGAGCCAGCCAGGAACCAGAAGTGCTAGGGGCTCAGTAGTCTAGCAGGTTAGGTCCTAGTAGGGCACTGTGTGCCGCCATACCCTGCTGTGGTGTGACAAACTTTGTACGTATGTGTCGTGTCCTTGTGGAGTCTCGCAAGCTCTGCTAAGTAGAGTCTGCCTATGGATGCTGTGCACCACATACTATAGGCAGGAGGCTGCAAGGCATGACATGATGGTTACTCTTCTTCATGTTCACCGTGCCATAGAGCAAGATGCATAGGGTTGAGTCCCTAGAACTTACCCCACTCTGCTTACAGAGCATGAAGATCACCACACCTTGTTACAGGCAGGACTGGACACTGCAGCAGTTGAAGGCACTAGCAGGATTCCTCAGCTACATTTAGAATTAGCCTGATTTTGAGGGCGATACGCAGGCATCATCGCACCCTCTCAGCTGAGCCCCCCACCTCACCAGAGCCATTCTAATGACACTCCGCTCCGATAGCCCTCCTGCACCTACACCATCCGACCAGGAAATTGAAGTGCAGTAGTTATATTGGCACAAATTATGGCCACTAGCGCCAGGCAGTGCCACCTGTGGCCAAAAGAGAGCCATCAAAAGATTCCGAAAGTTCGAGGGTCGTGTGGAATTTTTGCATTATGGCCCCCACGCTCACACGGCCGATCAGCAGAGGACCTCTGTGATTTCTAGACTAAATGCAGAGAATCTTCTGGGTCATGCATGTAACACCTACAGAATCAGTTGAGTTAGCAGTATTCCGGCTGCGAGACATTGTTGTGTTGTGTACTAGAGCTGGGAAAGGTCTCGAGGGAGGGATGTCACGCCCGACTGTCCACCTTTTCAAAGGCCTCCCTGGACCATTATTTTCCATGGAGATCAGGACAGGCCCGGATGGACTAAAGTTCACATCTGGAGGCAGGGGGCAAGGAGTGTATGTGAATATTCTATAGTTTGATTCCATAGCCCACTATGCTCCAACTTTCGTGGACACCATGCCATCGAGGGTTCACCGATTCACTATGGGTCTCAACCCGTAATATATTGAGGCATGTATGACAGCCACGTTGAGGGAAGATATGGATATCGCTCGGTGCAGCTCGCCTGCATCATTGAGGGACTTAGACAATGCAACAGAGTAAATGCATTTAACAAATCGTGGAGCAATGGTCACAGAGATAGATCCTACGAGATTCAGGGGGATTCGCAGAGGGCCTAGGCCACGGTTTTCTTGATAGGCCACCTAGACTCCCGCCTTCTCAAAGACTGGGCAGCAAAGAGGTAGATTTATCCGCCTGTGGCCGCCGTAGTCTGGGTAAGGGCTCGGATAGTGGATTCTCCTCATAAAAGGAGGTAGAGCAAGAGCGGTTACACATTCCCACCCTGCCCTGTTTGCAATCGACTACACCTCGGAGCTTGCGTATATGGCTCCACAGTGGTGTTACATATGTGTAAGGTGAAGCGGCATAGGGTGCAAGATTGTCCGCCAGGACAGGTAGCCGTGATAGCTAAGGCAGAGCATCAGCAGAGCTGCGAGCCCAAAGAGCCTTGGCAGGGCCTAGGCCCTCAGGTCCAGCAGGTAGAGGTCGAGGTAGATCAAAGAGCCTCTAGTTCGGTGCACGGGCCCATGTCGACCTATGCACTACCAAGGAGGCGGTGACTCGAGGCGTTCTGCATGTTGCAATGTATGACGACTATTTTCTCATACCGTTTATGTATTGATTGGATCTTGGGTCTATTTTGTCCTATGTTACCCCATTTGTGGCTCGAAAGTTCAAGCACAGAACCAAAATTGCTTCAGCAATTCTTTTCAGTATCTACACCGCCGGTGACTCCATTATAGCTAGCGTATTTATCGAGGGTGTACAAAGAGGCTGCTGATCGTCAGACCACAGTAGATCTGGTATAACTAGAGATGATTGGTTTTGATTCACTATGGGTATGGATTGGTTAGTGTCATGCTATGCCAACGTAGAATGTTGGACCAAGACGGTCCGAATCCACTTTCCAGGGAGGCAAGACGAGAGTGGAAGGGCAAAGATAAATACGCCTAAAAGGTAGGTTTATTTCCTACCAGCGAGAAGTTGATAGCTAAGGGATGCATTTACCACCTTGTCAGAGAGTTCAGTATGTTCGCAGAGCCTCCGACTCTCCAAAGCCTGTTCCAGCAGGAATGAATTTCCCGACGTATTTCCGTGATGGGCTATCCAGCTCCCCGTAAAGGGAAGGATTTTTGCAATCGATTTATACCAGGCACTCACCCCATAACAATTCCTCCGTATCGTATAATTCCTGTCAACTTAGAGAGTTAAAGGAGAAGCTGAAAGATCTGATAGATATGGTTTTTATCAGCCGAATACTTCCCTTAAAAGCGCTGCTCTATTTGTGAGAAAGAAGGATGGCTCACTCGCATGTATAGATTACCGGCGCTTGAATAAGGTTGTTGGCTAAGAATAAGTATCCGCTTCCTGCACGATGATTTGTTTGATCAGCTACAGGGGCCAAATATTTCTCCAAGATTGACTTACGGTCCGGATACCATCGTTCGAAACCGTGAAAGAGACATTCCCAAGACAAACCTTCAGACGCATACGGCCATTTTGAGTTCCTAGTCATGTCCTTTGGGCTGACGAATGCCCCAAAAGTATTTATGGACTGGCGAACAGTATCTTCGACCATACCTAGACTCCGTTTCGTGATAGTGTTTATCGACGATATTCTAGTGTATTCTCGCCGCAGGCGTACTCACCAGCTCATTTACTGACAGCTAAGGCTCCATTCTCAGTGGACCGCCAGTTGTATGCCAAGTTCTCCAAATGTGAATTCTGGCTGAACTCAAGAGTTTCTTGGGGCATATTGTGTCGGATGCTGGTATACGTAGACACACAAGAAAATAGAAGCAAATAAAACATGGCCTGCATCTACCACTCGACCGTAAGTCCGCAGCTTTCCTGGGGATTAGCAGGATACTATAGAAGATTTGTTGAGGGATTCTGCACCATAGCGGCAATTCCTCTCGACTAAGCCGACGCAGTGCGCTAAATTCCAGTGGACTAAGGCTTGTGAGCTGAGTTTCCAAGAATTGAAAGACAAAGCCGACCTCCGCCCCAAGATTAGCATTGCAAGGTACAGAGGGTTATGCAATTTATTCAGATGTTTCAGGTATTGGGTTGGGTTGTGTGTTGATACAGCACGGTAAAGTGATTGTTTATGCCTCTAGACAGCCTGAGGAAACACGAAAAGAATTATCATACCCATGACCTGAACTAGCCGCGGTAATCCACACTCTAAAGATATGGGATACAGCCATTTATGGCATCCATGTGGATATTTTCACCGACCATAAGAGCCCACAGTATATCTTCACTCAGAGGGAGTGAATTTGCGGCAGCGCGCTGGTTGGATTTATTGAAAGATTATGATGTGAACATTTTTGTATCATCCGGGAAAGGCCAATGTAGAGCGTATGCCCTCAACCGCAAATCTACGGGGAGTTTGGCGTACTTGGCACTCTGAGTGCTGGAGTTGGCCAAGAAATACACCAATTATCCAATTTAGCTGTTTGTGTAGCAGAAACAGATGACAACAGAGCGGTAATTCAGAACACCGTTGTGTAGTCATTAGTTGTGGAGGTAAAGGAACGACAGCATGAAGATCCCGACCGGTTCAAACTTTAGAAGCACGCAGTTCAAAGCAAGGGAAAGCACCAGATTTTCAGGTAACTGAGGATGAAGTGCTACGATGTAAGGGTCGCCTTTGTGTTCCAGATATTTTAGGGCTTCGCCAGCAGATTATGAGTGAGGTACATTACGCCCGCTATTCTCTCCACCCAGGCGTGATGAAAATGTACCACGATATCAAGGAGATCTACTGGTGGCCAGGTATGAAGAGGGAAATAGAAAATTTTGTAGCCTAGTGTCCTAACTGCCAACAAGTAAAAGTGGAACACCAGAAACCAAGTGGATTGACTCAGGACATAGTTGTGCCTTTCTGGAAGTGGGAAGCAGAACATGGACTTTGTAGTGTGATTGGCCCCGTATGCATGTACATGATTCAATTTGGGTAGTTGTTGATAGACTGACGAAATCAGCCTCCATTTCCTGCCGGTAAAGCTACTTTCTCTGCCGAAGATTACGCCGAACTGTATATAGGAGAAATAGTTAGATTACACGGTGTTCCAAAAGATCTATTATCTCCGACAAAGAGGAGCACAATTTACAAACTATATTTTGGCAAAATGTTTCGTAGAGGTCCGGGAACGCAGATTAATTTGAGCATAGCATTCCACCCTCAGACGGATGGACAGGCGGAACGCACTACTATACGCTCGAGGATATGCTACGGGCGTGTGTGCTGGACTTTGAAGGTAGTCTGGATTTAGCATTTACCGACCGAGTTTGCTTATAAAAATAATTATCACTCTCGCAATATCTAGATGGCGCCCTTTGAGGCGTTGTATGTGAGAAAATGTAGATCGCCCGTTGGCTGGTTTGAAATAGGAGAGTCAGCGTTGATTGGGCCAGATATTATTCATCAGTCAAAGGAGAAGCGTAAAGCTTATCGTAGAACGCCATCGACCGTACGTAGCCGCTTAAATCAGAGCGCCGATGTGCGCGTAGAGACTCGGAATTTAATGAATGACTGGGTATTTCTGAAAGTATCTCCACGAAAGGGGTGATGAGATTCGGCAAGAAAGGTGAACTCAGTCCGAGATTTGTTGGGCCTTACCGATTCGTCAAGAATAGGCCAAGTAGGACACGAGTTGAACTTACTCAAGAATTAGAGTCCATTCATCCAATTTTCCACGTATCTTTGCTAAGGAAGTACATAGGAGACCCATCCCGAGTTGTCCCAGTTCAGGATTTCCAGGTTACGGCAGAGCTAGCTTATGAAGAGGTTCAATAGCTACTAGATGTGCATTCGCAGTTGAGAACTAAAGACATTGCTTCACAAGGCATCACACGTAATAAGAACCGAGAGGAGATGACTTGGGAAGCATAGGAAGACATGAATGTCAGATATCCTCACTTATTCCAAGCCTAGTCAGCCAAGAGGTATGTTAGTATTGTTATCATATGAAACGCTTTATATTACATGTATAAATGAGATAGTCGACTTAGTCTTTACGTGATGTATGCTATAGACAGTGGAGGCCTCAGATGGAATTTTCTGCATTTCAGGTTTTTGAGATAGTCCATATTACAGGGGAAACTCTGCCAAAAGTTTCTAAGAATAAGTCGAGTAAGTTGAGTTTCCTATAAGTAGAAGTTTACATTCGAGGATGAATGTTCTTAAGAGGGGGGGATGTTACACCCCATAAATTCTCGACATGTAAAGGGCCTATCCACATGTTGGTTAAGAGTTTTGAATGCCATACATGCAAGGAAAAGGCCCGGGGAAAGACCGTATAAGAAAAGGCCCGGGGAAAGACTAGATAAGGACATCGAACCATCGCGGAGGAGCCGGCGTAACCCTTCCGTGATGGCTGCCAGGCCACTGAGGCCCTGTCCAGACCAAGTATATAAAAACCCTCCAGTTCGTTTTTTAGAAAATTCTTAAAATTTCAGAGAGAATGAAGAGAAACAGAGGAAAAGGGTATGCTATAATTTCCTTCCGATTACGCCTCGTTATACGTCCAAACCTCGATATAACCTTGGGTGTTGAGGCATACAAGAAGGAGCATTCCTAATGGATTTTGTTTCGTGAAATTCGGCCAAGTGAAACCGCCGTGCTACCGAGCTAAGGTAAGTGGAATTGCTCCAAATAGTGTCAATATACTCCTAGCCCTAAAGTGAGTATTTCTCCTTCTAGACTTCCGAGATATAGCGGTTTTCACCGTATTTCGATAAGTCAAAGTTTGGGTTATATATATTAAAAGTGATATTTTCTTTTAGAATATTAATATATTTTAGTTCTAATTGATATATATATTTATGAATGCAATTGGGAGAAATAAAGTAATAATGACCCAGCTACTACGCTTAGTCGGGAAATCGAAATGAAGGTATGTAAAGCTAGTTCTTTGGAAAGATAGCAATCCCAAAGATAGTAAATAGAGTAAAGTCTAGAATAAACAACCTAGAAGTCGATAATTGAGTTCAGTATGAATCCAAGAAGCATGTTGTATAACATTATGTTATATTCGTAATAAAAGTTAGTAGAGCAATATCGACGCCGCATAATATTTCGTATATAGTATATCTCAATATGAGAATCAGTTTAATGCAGAAATGAGTTCAGAATAAGAATTCAGAATACGGATAGCATTTTCGCATTGAGCCTACTTGTTGTATGTGATTATTGTTGCTCGAGACCTCGTTTGTGTTGTGTGGGCACCCTTGAGCGTCCCCGCCGCCCCGGGTTAGTAATCGTGTCGACTCGCCCTCTTGAGGGTGAGGATACGCCACTCCAAGGAGTGGTATTCCATCTGCTAGAGGACGAAGATGGGATGGAGCACTACCATGAAAACACGCATAGCATTACGTATACAAATATAGATACAGAGGCATGTAGAAAGTACAAGACAGAAAGTCCTCCTGACTGCATACGCTATATATCGAGGTCATAGTCCGAGCTGGAGCCCAGGGGGACCGGTAAGAGGTTCTCGTAATTAGTAGGCGCAGTGGAGTGGTTTACTCGAGGGTTTCGACCCGAGTAGGGGTATAAATTGTGTGTTCGGTTGGCACCTTCCGCTTATGGGGCCGGTATAGGTCCTTGTATGTTATATATGTATATATATATATGTTATTTATTAGCTGATAGATAGCAGGTCGCCACGCCGACAGTATGCTTCTTACCTTACCTTCAACATGATAAGCTTATTTCGCATCCCGCCACTCCTGACAGCTTCGTATACTTTCCGCTATTCAAAACTACTAGTATTGTTGCTTATATTGTAGCTGCGTTCGCTTCCTTTACATACTATGATTTTGGCAGTATCGACGCCTATTTGGGGCACTTCCGCATTACTTGCCTGCAGGAACTCACAGACGAGGAGCGTAATTCCCTCGGTAATCCCGACTCAGTGTATCACGCTCCGTCATCCGGATCTTGATATTTAGAGAGGTCTATTCTATTTTCTTTGTTGTACAAGACGTGCAGGCCTGGGCCCCGTCCCGACCATCTTATCGTATTCTTAGAGGCTTGTAGATCGTATATATTTCTCTCGTGGTTAGTTGTGCCTGTAGTGGGGCCATGCGTATGTTTTAGCCAGGCTGTTTGTCGCGTGGGCCCTATCTGGAGAGCAGTTGGTGACCTTGCCAGCCACTGCAGTAGTTTAGTTCCCCGGTTTAGTCCCTCAGTGCAACATTGTTAGCATGGTGGCCTTGTCGCCCACTTAGGTCCTTCCTACATGAATGGGGTTCTGTTAGCCGATGTTGTGGCTTATGGTGTGCTATAGGCCATGCCGGTCGGGGGCTGTATTTAAAGCCTTTATATAGCCCGTTTATTCCTGAATCGAGTTAGAGCTGCAAAACAGCACCGTATGCTTAGGCTTAGTAGTCTAGCCAAAGCTCAGGTCCTAGTAGGGCACTGTGCCAAAGTCATAACCCCCAAGGCGGGGCGTGACAAATGCAACAGCTTCCCACCCATTTGGAAACATAATCCACCACCACCAAGATGTATTTATTCCATAAACTTACAAAAATACCCATAAAGTCGATCCCCCAATCATCAAACAACTCTACCTCTAAGATTGGTGTTAGCAAAAGTTCATGCCGCCTTGAAATATTCCCTGTCCTCTGGCATCGATTGCATTGCTTCACAAAGTCATGTATCTTGGATGTAAGGTAGGCCAATAAACCCGCAGACGCAACACTTTAGCCGTTGTCCGCACACCCCATAATGACCTCCCACAGGGAAAGAGTGATGCCTCTAGAATTGGGAATCACTCCACTTTTGGAACACACCTCCGTATCAACCCATCTGCACAACTTGAAGAGGTAAGGTTCATCCCAAAAGAATTTCCTGACATCATGCATGAATTTCTTCTTTGCCGAAAATTCAATCCTTCTCGTGTACAATGTTGTTGGCTAGGTAACGCGAAATTATCAAACCACGGTGTTAGGTCATGGGTTGCAACTAAGATTCACTCATCTGGAAAGACATCATTGATCTCTTGTGGTCCCGGCTACCCATTTGTTTCTAGGCGATAAACGGCCTACTACCATTCTCACATCCCCTACGGTTTCTCACCTCAAAGTCGAATTTCTGCAACAACAACACCCACCTAATCAATCTTGGTTTAGAATCCTTATTGGCCATTAAATACCTGAGTGTTGCATGGTCCTTGTGCACCACCACTTAAGTTCCTAGAAAGTACGCCCCGTAATTTTTCAAATGCAAACACAAAGAACTTGGATTTTATTCCGTTACTGTGTGTTTTGTTTGTGCATTGTTAATAGCTTTCACGGCAGTAGATTGGGTGGAAGATCTTTTCATGCTGACCACGGACCGCTCCTAATGCTACACCCCACTTACATCACATTAATGAGCTCAAAGTGGTTTTGACCAATCAAAGCAATTATTAGAGAGGAAATCAATCTCTCCTTCAACTCCGCAAAAGCCCTCAAACAATCCTCATCAAAATTGAACTTACTCTTTTCTCCAACAACTTAATAGGGATGAGCTATCTAGAGAAATCTTTAAATGAAACTATGGTAGAAACCCGCATGATCGAGGAAACTCCTAACACCCTTCACGGTGCACGGCTGGAGGTAACTGAGCAATGGCATCTACTTTGCTTGATACACCTTTAATCTCTTTTTCAGAAATTCTGTGTCCCAACACAATCCCTCTTTGACCATGAAATGACACTCTTCTCCGAATTTAGGACCAAATTCGTCTCTATACATCTCTTTAATACCTCATCTAAATGTGTCAAGCAGTCATCAAATGAGTCCCCCACAACTGAGAAGTCATCCATGAAGATTTCTATAGTATCTTCTACTATATTAGAAAAGATGGACATCATGCATCTCCGGAAAAAGGTCTAGCATTGCAAAGACCAAAAGGCATCCGCCTTAAAGCAAAGTGTCATAGGACATGTAAATGTGGTTTTTTCTTTTTGATCCTAGTGTGTGCGATTGAGATTTTATTGTATCTCGAGTACCCATCAAAGAAATAATAGTACTTTATTAAAGAAGTCGATCTAACATTTGGTCAATGAATGGTACCTGAAATGATCCTTCTTCGTCCAGGAGTTTAACTTACGGTAATACATGCAAACTCATCATCCCAGACTGGACAAGTAGCTATCAATTCATTCTTTTTCATCTGAGTAACCGTGATGCCTTCTTGGGCACACACTGCATCTCCGGCTTACCCAACTACCGCTTTCTACAAGGGATACACCACCCCGTGCATCTAACCATTTAATAATTTCTTTCTTGACCACCTCTTGCAGAGATGGATCTGAACCTTATTTGATGTTCAACTGATGGGCTGCAATTTTCTTGAAGATTGATTTTTTGAGTTCAAATCCCTGTAGGATACCAATAATATCACCTATTGACCATCTTATAGCTTGTATATGGTTTTTCAAATTCTCAATGAGTTTATCTACCTACAATGGAGTGAGATTTCCTAAAATGATAACCAGGAGCGTTTCATTCTTCTCCAAGTATGCATATTGTAGGGTGAGTGGGCAAGTGGCTTGAGTTCCATTTTGGTGGGGTCACAATAGATGGTCAGATTGAGGGTTGTATGATTCTTCAAATCAAGGTCCAAATTTTCTCTTGGTGGGAACGGATAATCTCTTATCTCCTTATGCACATGATGAACCTCCTCGAGTTCTTCACCTTTCAAGAAAATCTTAGTAATAAGTTCTCCAACAACCTCTTCCTCAATTTCCCACTCAAATATATCATTCTTTACAATGTCCTACATATGGAGTCAGAACAGCTTTCTCGTTGTACTGAGCTGCCATCCGAGATGCTAACTCGTTCATCCGCTCCTCTAATTGTTGAATGATAACTTCATGACTCTTTACGCTGGTTGTTAGGTTCAAGAGTTTACTTCGTAAATCTTGAACTCCCTCTTCAATCGCAAGAACCTTTTCAAGCACCACTTCTAGAGTACTTTCCATATGAGGGGAACTCCACTACTTCTCCCTTGACTACTCGTATTGACTGGCCGAGCATTGTTCCAACCTTTGCCTATAATAGACATAATCATAGTCATGGTTGGCTTGGCTATATCTAGCATGGAAACCCTTCATATAGTTCGTCAACAACTCTATCTGCTTCATCATGACTAACAACATTTCGTCTTTCTTCCCCTCTCTACGCCACATTTTGTCTACTAGCTTGATGGTCTCACACAAGGCACCCTTCCGGTCTCGTGACCATCCTCCAAACCCATTCATGAGCCACACACAATTGATTAGTAGCGACCATTGTTGTGTGGAACTAATTCACCTTAACAATCAACATAAGAATATCAAGCGCTAGTCCTTGACAAAGGCGCCATTTTTTATAACGTCCAAAATATATCTTTCATGCAAAGAATATTGTTACACCCCCCGTAAGATTACCGCATTCAGATGGCCTACTCGCACGTTAGTTAAGCATGTTTGAAAGTCATACGTGCTAGGAAAAGGCCCGGAAAAAGATCTGACGAAAATCCTGTTGAACCACTGCGGAAGGCGCCAGGCGAGCCCTCCGCTGATGGCGCTTGTCACGGAGGCTGGGCCACCACGTTGGCTCCGGGTGAAACATCGGGGCTCTGGGCCCGTGCCCAAGTATATAAAGCCCCCACTTGCTTTTGATGTTATATCCTTAAATTAATTTCCAAAAACGTGAGGGAGAGGAAAAGAGAGACGAATAGGAGATATAAATAATCGTTTGATTACGCCGCCAAACGTAGTCTAAACTCAAATTAACCCTGTATACCGAGGTATTTAGCAAGCAGGAGCATTCCTACGGATTTTGTTTCTTGCAAAATATGGCCGACGAATCGCTCGAGCTACTGACCAAGGTAAGTAGAATTGCTCCAAACTAGTGTCTATGTGTCTTGGTCAGAAGTGAATACTTCTCCTTCTAGACTTCTAAAAAATAGCAAGTTTTCAACCGTTTTCTCGACAAGCCTAAGTTTAGGCTATAATTATATCGAAAGTGACGTCGTCCTTCAGAATAACGTTGTATTTAGTGCAAATTGATGTCTATATGAATGCAGTTGGGAGAAATAGTTGGAGTACTGACTGAGCCCCGTCGTCCTGTTTGCACTTCTGATAAGTCAAGGTTAAGGTATGTGAAGTCGTTTCTTCGGCAAGTTAGTAAGTTTTAGCTTTGTGAATCATAGTAAACTCCGTATTTTGAAACTCTCGAAGTTGAATGTTGAGAATCGAGAAGTCTAGTAAATTCTGGTTTGCATTGCCGTATCGTATTTCAAATCAAAGATAGAAAGCATGCGCCAAAGGGCGCAGTTAGCATTCCGTATTCAACATAGCCTATTGTGAAGGATTAATACATTTTAAAATAAAACAGATTTTCAGAATATAAGCTAGTAAAGTAAAACCAGATAGATAGACAGTTTTGTGGCTACAGACTAGCCATTCAGACAGATGAGATATTGGCTACGACAGCCAATGTTAAAGAAAGATTTAAGAATCAGTTGCACCGCAAAGAATTAGCTTAGTACGTAAAGAGATCGAATGAGAAATCAGATTTCAGATAATCTTTTCCAGTTATACATGCTTCCTATTTATATGTGCTATTTGCTTGTTGGAGACTTGTTGTGGCGTGAGGGCCCCTTTATTGAGCGTCCTCGCGCCCCCGGTTGGTAATCGTGACGCCCACCGAGCTGGTGGGTTTACGTCACTCCAAGGGAGGGCATGCCGCCCCAGCTTGAGGAAGATGGGATGAAGCTTTCCCCATAGCAGTCTTGATCAGCATTACAGTAGCTCCGGTTTCAGAGTAGCCCTGTTGAGTTGTGGGTCCTGGGAAACTGCACTTTCATCTCTATCGCCTCTGGCACATACGCTTATTACTGTGTGGCTCCCGGCTGCATAGCCCCGGTGAGTTCCGGGAACTGCACCCTATCCTGGCATCGTCTACAATGTGAGTCCTCCGGACCCTGACACGGTTATTTATATTGGAGGCTATGCCCGAGCCGAAACCTGGGTGGGGCTGCAGAGGAGCTCCGGTGAGCAACATGAGTGGAGTGATCATTTTTAAGTGTGCTCTTGACCCTGGTAGGGTGCATATAGATCGCTTGCTTGCTTGGTGCTATCCGGCTTATGGGGGTTGGTATTGTCTCTTGCTTGCTACTTGTAAATCTATTTATGTGTTATATACTAGCTACTAGACAGCAGGCCAGTTCCGCTTACTGTGCACGCCTCCGCCTTATCGCACGTAAAGCATGATTCGCTCTACCGCTCTTCGTATCTCGCTATCTCCCGCCGCATGCATTTGCTAGATATGTCATCTATATTCAGTTGTTTTCGCTATGTTATTTCGCGCTTGAGCTTTGCTACTCGCACTAACGGTACCGATGCCTAATACAGACATTTACCCGTAGGTACTCACACGAGGAGGCGATCCCTGTGGATTTCGCTCAATTATTGAGTTATCGCCTCCCGTCATCCGGAGTCTGATTTCCAGAGGTGTAGCTCTTTTTACTTTGATGTACAAAGATGGGTAGGTCGGGGCCCGTCCCGATCATTTCTATTATTACTCATAGAGGCTAGATTGTATATATTTATCTCCCCGTGGGCCGCTGAGCCGGTCTTAGCGAGGCCGTGCGCTGTATAGCCGTTAGCATCTCGTTTATGTTGGTCGTGGGGCCATAGTGTGATAGTAGTGGTGACCTTGCTACCACTTAGCTTTTCAATTTTCCCTATGTTAAGTTTCCTTGATGACTATGACGAAGATGGGTGGCCTTGTCGGCCCAAAGATAGTTCCTGACATTAGAATGTTTCTAGTTACCGTTGATGCTTTCACAGTGGCTATAGGCCCAGATGGCCGGGAGGCCGTGTTTACACTGTTATATAGCCCTTGTTTCCAGGAACTGAGATAGAGCTAGCCGCACTGATGTGCCTGGCCCACCGCTTAGTAGTCCAGGTCCTTCTAGGGCACCAGTGCCAATCATACCCCCAAGGCGGGGCGTGACAAATTTGGTATCGTAGAGCAGTGTCGTCCTGTGGAGTCCGGCAAGTCGTGCTAAGTAGAGTCTTGTCTATGGATGTGTTGTGCACCATACTTATAGTCAGAGGTCAAGCAGGCATGATAGGATGGTTACTCTTCTTTCGCCTCGGCCGTGCTATAGAGCCAAGATGTTATAGGGTTGAGTCCCTAAAAACTTACCATATTCGTTGGTTACAACATACAAAGGCAGATCAACAATTCTCTATTGGTTAAAAGTAAGATCGATCTAGCAAATGTATGAGGGTACCATCCGTATACAAGATAATTACGTAAGGAGGTACCAGAGGCCTCCTAGTATAATACTCTTTATCTACATTATTCCTAGTATACGCTGATAACGCCGAATAGGAAGTCAAGTATAATGTACATACGAGTTGATTTTCATTTATTAGCTATATAAGATTTGATTAAGATTACGGACAAGGTCGACTATCGATGAGTATGAGAAAGAGAGGGAAATGTAGGATTCCCAAATCCATCTTTTCGTACGTGGGTACCTTATATGTTTCTATTTTACGTAATAAGAAAGGGTTATTCCTACCTCTTGACCTTGATTCCAGTACAGTAAAGGGGCATAAGAATCCGAGGTGAGGTTGCCCAAAATAGCGTGAAGTGTTAGAAAGTATAAAGAGCCCTATGATTACGTAAGTTGTGCACTCTTATGATAATAAGCCGTAGAGAAAGTAAGACCGTTAGCTTACTCGAAGCAGGGGTAAAAAACCTGTCAGTGATGAACGACTCACAATTGTCAAATTTGAGTCAAAAAAAGGCCAAGTCCGCCATATACGCTAAATGTAGCGTAAGATATACCTCGCAAGATTATAGATGCGATTCGGGGCCAGATATCGAAAGGTAGAGAGGTTATGTGAATCGTATAGGTCTAACTGCAGTCAGAAGAAGTATGAACTGAGACTTGACCGCAACCTTATTAGCAATATAAGGCGTATATCAACCCCGAGCTCGCCTTAAAGCAAGATAAAAGGGAGAAGCAGAATACCATTAGATTTTGTGGGGAAATTAGAATTACCAGATGGATAGAATATTGTGTATTCTGACTAAGCCTTGACTAAAAGCTAAGAGACAGTAAGATTGCGGTTCGAATGCCGTAAGATGTCCGCCTATAGAGAAGCTAAGAAACTACCGATACAACGATTCTAATCTAGTGTGGCCTAGAGATAAGGTCCAACAAGCGCTGTGGGCTCTCAATGTAACTTCTATAAGGCCACAAAGATTTGAATTTTGACCCCACATTGCAAGAGTGGCTAATTCTCAAAAATGAAATTTGCACTATAATTAAAGCTTATATGTTTGTTACTCTTATATGGGATGAAACTCAATGAAAATGATAAGAGAGGGCGTGGAGGTATCATTAGACCATAGAAGCGGTATATCCTGTACAAGTATGAAATTTAGCAAAGCATGTCGAGATTACGTATCACTACGGTAATTCAAGATGTATCGTATGAAGTTGTTCATCAATATATATACGTACATGCATCTGAATAGTACGTGAGCAAATGCTAATAGGGGTTACAATCACACAAATTTTGATTAGTGCTAGGAAGTATATACAAATCGTACAAAATAGACTCCCTTCAAGAAGAGGGTATGTAAGTGTGGATTCACGTATGAAGCCATAGAAACTATCCTGCCTTCTTACCATTAAGTTAACAGACTTATGTTTGCTGCCGATCTAGGCTTTGTAGCTTACAAGAGTTAATAGCCTAAATCAGATGGCTAGATGACAAGGGCACAGTTAGACGGTCTAACGAATTAACCGGCGCCCGTATTAACAGGAAGCATCCCTGTAGATCAAGAACACTAAGGCATGTGCTAGAACCAAAATTAGAGACCGAATAGGCATACTTCTCGTAGATTTGTAATACCAGAATTGTTCCAGTATGTTAAGTGGCCATACACCATTTTCCCACTTTGTAGGGGAGAGTCGGCCTTAGTCAACCTAGCGCTTATTATGTGGAACACCCCGCAAGTCGCCCACCATTCCAATGAGGCTCGGGTACCCCAAGAAAGAGTCCACATCGTAGTCAGTGATAGACTAGTGCCTCAGCTGGTTCTCATAAGATATTCGATGCGTGAGCCCTAGCGTAGCGCCGCCTGCCGTAATAGCTCATAAGATCGAGAATTTCCTGCACAGCATAAATCCAAGTGGATACACACAAGGCATAGGAAATTGGTAGTATTCTGCTAGCACAAAGGTTTACTAAGACCAAGAGATTAGTAGACTCCCATGAAGATCCAGAGATTGATCGCCCGGAGTAAGTCCGATTAAGTCCACTCTACGCTTGTTCAAGTAAAATAACAAAGCAAAGGATGTCCACAACTCCGCAGCTATGCATGAGCTACGTATGCTCGAGTAGGACATTTAGGGCATTGTTAAACTACCGCCACATTCGGGTCATTCAACCCAGCCTATCAAACTTGGTCAAGGTTATGCAGCCGAGATTATTAGAGATCATGATCATTATCGATCCTCCGACGTATTGGGGCACAAGGTGCATGTACTCGGCCGTTCAGCATCCCAGCATTAAACAGCCTCGCACGCCGCCAAAAGGCCGATAAGCTCTAGCTATACCTAAGGGATTACCTCGTTATTTCTCCGGCATAATAAGCCGCATGACCGTCAATTATATGCCAAGTTCTCTAAATATGAATCTTTTGTATCAATCAAGAAGAGACAATTTTGTAACAAACGCCCTAGCCATAAATATATAGGAGTTTGGCGTATTTGGCACCCGAGCAATGGGAATTGGTCAGTGAGATACCGCTAGCCGCCCTAGCCGCTCGTAGCGTAAACAGAGGACAATAGAGCGGTAGTTCGTAACACCGTCGTGTCATCCTTAGTTGTGGGAAGTAAAGGAACTAAGAATATGAGGATCCCGACCTGTTCAATTTTAAATATTATATTCCTACTGGGAAAGCGCCGTATTTCCAGACAGAGGATGGAGGCCGCGTTGTAAAGACCGCTTATGTGTTCCAAATGTTTCAGCCTCCGCCATCTGGGATTATGAACGAGGTACACAGCCCGCTATTTTCCACCGAAGTAAATGTAATTGTACCATGATATCAAGGAGAACTACCGGTGGCCAGCATGAAAAGAGAAATTGCCGAATTTGTAGCGTGTCCTAACCGCCAACAGTAAAGCGAAACGCCAAACCAGCGGTTAACCTCGTGACATAGTTGTGCCTCTCGAAATGGGAAGCAGGAAACATGGATTTTGTAGCAGGATTACCCCGTACTGTACATAGACACGATTCCATTTGGCTGGATAGTTGACAAATGACCAAATCACCATTTCCCGCCAAGAGAATCCACCTTCAGTCAAGATTATGCCGAGTTGTATATCCGAGAAATAGTCGATTACACCTGAGTGCGCATTCATCATCTCGCATGAGAGAGCACAGTTTACGGCTAGATTTTGGCATCGCTTCGTAGAGTGTCCGGGAACGCAGATTAATTTGAGCACATCGTTCAACCCTCAGACAGATGGACAAAGCTGAACGCACCATTCAAATGCTCGAGGACATGTTGCGAGCATGTGGTGCTGATTTCGGTGGTAATGGGATGAGCATTTGCCTTTAATCGAGTTTGCTTTTATAATAACAAATTTATCACTCAACTATTCGTATGGCGCCTCGAGGCTCTATACTAGCGAAAATACAGATCGCCTGGGCTGGCCGGTTTGAAATAGGAGAACTGGCCACAGCTGGGGCTGTACATTGTTCAGTCAGAGGAGAAGTAAAGCTATCAGAGAACGTCTATTGATCGCACAGAGTCGCTAGAAATCTTATGCAGATGTACGGCGCAGGAACCTGAATTGATGAATGATCGCATTTTTGAAAGTGTCTCCAACAGTGGTGATGATTCAAGAAGAAAGGTAAGCTCAACCCAAGGTTTGTCGCCATATCAGATTCGCAGAAGAATAGGCCAAGTGGCGATGAGTTGAACTGCTGCCGTAATTAGAATCTGCTCATCCAAATTTTCATGTATCCATGCTAAGGAAATGCTTAGGAGACCCGTCAGAGTGGGGGCCCCACCTGTGATATCCAGCATGTGAAGAGCCAAGACGAAGAGGTTCCGTGGGTTATCCTAGACGTACAGATTCGCAGATTGAGAACTAAAGATATCAAGGCCCCTGCCAAAGTATTATGGCGTAACAGAACCGAGAGGAAAATGACGTGGGAGGCCGAGAAGATATGAAAGCTAGATATCCTCACTTATTCCAAAGCCATCATGTAAAGGTATGTCCGCATTATTATTTATCCGGAAGATCTTATATAGTTGCATATGTATGAAATGAGAAAGATTGATGTTGAATGTCCTATGAACTTTTATAGTATTGTGTGGAGAAATTGCATGACTTTTCCTCAAGTTGCATTTTTGGTATAGTCCATATTTACAAGGGAAACTCGCCAAATTTTCCTAAAAGTAGTAAGTTGAGATAAGTCGAGAGTCCTCTAAATTAGTCGTTTCCATTCGAGACGAATGTTCTTAAGGGGAGTTGTTACACCCGTAAGATTCCCAACATCTGGGATGGCCTACTCGCACGTTAGTTAAGCATATTTGAAAGTCATACGTGCTAGGAAAAGGCCCTAAAGATCGACAAAATCCTGGCCGAACCATCAAGGAAGGCGCCGCAGAGCTCCTCCGATGGCGCTCGTGTCACGGAGGCGGGGCCACCGCATTGGCTCCGTGACACGTCGCCCTGTCCAGCCCAAGTATATAAAGCCCCTACTCGCCTTTTCTTTATGTTATATCCTTAAATTAATTTCCGGAAAACATAGGAGAGGAAAAGAGAGACGAAGAAGAGATATAAATAATCGTTTGATTACGCCGCCAAACGTAGTCTAAACTCAAATTAACCTCAGTACCGAGGTATTTAGCAATAGGGAGCATTCCTACGGATTTCGCTCGCAAAATACTACCCGAAGAACTGCCGAGCTACCGGACTCAAGGTAAGTAGAATTGCTCCAAACTAGTGTCTATGTGCTCCTAGCCGTGAAGTCACTACTTCTCCTTCGGACTTCGAAAATAAGTGCTGGACTGTTTTTTGATAAGCCTAAGTTTAGCTATACTATATCGAAAGTGACGCTTCGTCCTTCAGTATAACGTTGTATTTAGTGCTAATTGAAGTGTATATGAATGCAATTGGGTGAAATAGCTGGAGTACTGACTGAGCCTGTCCGACAATCGGATAACTCGAGGTTAAGGTATGTGAAGTCGTTTCTAGTTAGTAAGTTTTAGCTTTGTGAATCATAGTAAATTCTGTGTTTGAAACTCTCTCGGTTGAATATTGAGAATCAAGTAAGTCTAGTAAATTCTGTTTGCATTGCCGTATCGTATTTCAGTCCGAAATTAGTAAACCATGTGACAAAGGGCGAGTTAGCATTCCGTATTCAAGATAGCCTATTGTATGATTGAATGTACATGTTGTAAAATAAACGGAAACAAACATTTTCATGTATATAAGCCAGTAAAGTAAAACCTCGTATAGATAGACAGTTTTGTGGCTACAGACTAGCCATTCAGATTAGATGAGATATTGGCTACAAGATTAGCCAACATTAAAGAAAGATTTCGTAATCGTGTAACGCAAAGAATTAGCTTAGTACGTAAAAGAGACGAATGAGAAATCGTATTTCGTATAATCTTTTCCAGCTTATACATGCTTCCTATTTATATGTGCTATTTGCTTGTTGAGACTTGTTTGGCGTGAGGGCCCCTTATTGAGCGTCCCCGCCACCCTCGGTTGGTAATCGGCTCCACTCGATGGTGGGTTTACGTCACCCAAGGAGTGGCATGTCCTCACTTGACGAAGATGGGAGCGAAGCTTTCCCCATAGCAAGCCCCGATCAAGCATTACAGGTGCAGCCTGCTCAGATAGCCTGTTGAGTTGTGTCCGGGGAACCACTTATCTCATATCGTCTCGTACATAGTTATTACAGTGTAGCTCCTGGCTTTGATATAGCCCCTGGCGAGAGTTCTGAGAACTGCACTTATCTCGCTATCGTTTACACTGTGAGGTCCTCCACCTGCATGGTTATTTATATCGGAGGTTATGGCCCGAGCCGAGACCCAGTGGGGCCTAGAGGAGCTCCGGTGAGCGTATGAGTGGAGTGACTTATTTTTGGCGTGGTTTTAACCCTAGTAGGGGTATATATATTGTTTGCTTGCTTGGTGCCATCCTATTTATTGTGGGTTGGTATTGGATCTTTCTTGCTACTTGTATATCTATTTATGTGTTATATACTAGCTACTAGACAAGAGGTCAGCCGCATTTACAGTATCGCCTCCGCCTCTTATCAAGACAGAAAGCATGATTCGCTCTACCAATTTCTTCAACGCTTATCTCCTCGCCGCATGCATTTGCTAGATATGTTATCTATTCAAATTGTTTTCGCTATGTTATTTCAGTTGCTTTGCATACTCAGTACTGTAATGTACCGACGCCCAATGGGGCGCCGCATTACTTGCCCGCAGTACTCATAGACGCAGGAGGCGATCCTCGTGATTCCAACCAACACTTATTGAGTTATCGCCTCCGTCATCCGGAGTCCGATTTTGCAGGTGTAGCTCTTACTTTTTGATGACAAAGATGGGTAGGTCAGCCCCGTCCCGATCATTTCTATTATTACTCATAGAGGCTTGCAGATTGTATATATTATCTCCCGTGGTCGCTGGAGCTCTGGCCGTGTGAGGCCGTGCGCTTGTTTAGCTGTTAGCATTCTCTGGGTTTTTATGTTGCCGGTGGGGCCATAGTGCGAGTAGTGGTGACCTTGCCGGTCACGTAGCTTTTCGCCTTTCCCTATGTTAAGTTTCGATGACTAGACAAAGATGGTGGCCTTGTCGGCCCGCATAGGTTCCTTGATATTAGAATGTTTCTAGTTAGCCGTTGATGCTTTCACGTGGTTATAGGTCTAGATGGCCTGAGGTCGTGTTTACAAACAGGTTATATAGCCCTTTGGTTTCAGAACTCGAGATGTAGCCTAACTGCGCACTGCATTGCCTCTGCCCCACCAGCTAGTAGTCTGTGTCCTCTAGGGCACCAAAGCTACCATACTCCTAAGTGTGGCGTGACAAATATACACTAGCCGAAATATCGTGTCATAACTCGACGAGTGTTTGGGTAGAATCCCACGGAGACTAGTGGAATGGTAGTTACAAGTGTCGATTGAGAAATTGATGTTAGCTTGCACCATGTAGATTTAACATAGAAACAAATAAAATGAGGGGGTGGTTGAAATTTTGCGTGCGGAATTGTATTGGGTGATTTAGTAAAATAAAGCAAATAAAGACTAACTAAGTTGTCAACAACGATGTGAAAGACTAGAGGTGCGGTGTGTAGAAGAAATACTAACTAGATCGAGACATGTCAGGTCATCTTTTGAGTTCAACTGTAAATAATTCCTGGAAGTGGGTATTTACAGCCTTTACAGCCTTTTAATTACCTCTTACTAGAGGTTTTCAAATCTCTAGTCATGATTTAGTCAACTCCAATTTGATTTAGATTAGCAATTGCACTAATGCTAGTTGTTAAACTGCTAGTAAGGAATGAGAATGCAATTTTACTATTTCTAGCTCAATTCCACAATCTCTTTATCCATACCCATCATTAAATTCTCTATCAATACTTAATTATTCTTTTACAAGCAACAATCAAGCAATAATAAACAGAATTCATATCATCATCACTTGATCTTCCTTTATGATTGAAGAGAATCTAATGGGGATTACACTTAATTGAACAATATGAAGATGACTTTAGCAATACCCAATCTAATTAAGTATTCATCATCACACACCTCTAGTTAATGATTTAGCTACTCATTATAAGAAATCTCGTGAAACCACATTCATCAATAACTTCATTGAATTTAATAGCAAGAGTAGAAAACCAACTTCACAAGATAATTTCCAATAGTAGCCGAAACTTACTAGTACAAAGAAGAAATAGAGCAGAAAGTAGTTTCTATAAATTCTTCCAATCAAAATCTCCCTTACTTCAACTAAGAGAATGTTCTTCGTAGCCTAAAAAGGGAAACAATGATGTGATGTATGCTTTGCTTTCTCTCAATATCTCTATTTCTATCTCTCCTTCAGCCTTGCATATCTCGAGACAAAGTACTTTTTTATTCTATTTATATTTTGAAAAGTAGAGCACTTTTAATCTCTTTTCCCGTGCTGGGATGATTATATCCGAGCACCATCTGAATCGACTACACCAAGAGGTTCACCTGCTCTAATCCGTGAACCGGGTCTGCATCTTTCGAGCTCCACAAATTCTAGTGAACATCGGCGCTCACTGGCGGTCGCCAGATGCCCATCTCTGGTGGAACCGCCGGCTTTTCAAGCTATTTTCCACTTTGGGTGCCTTTCATGACCGGATCGGCGAATCGCCGCTAGCAATGTATGAACCACTGGTGGAATTAATCCGAGGCGCGATTTTTGGCCTTTGACCGCAGATTACCGGGTTTTCACTGTGGATCGTCGATTTCCTCTCACTCCCTTCTTTTTGCTCCATTTTTTCTCTTTTCTTCTCACATTTAGTCATCTCAGACACAACAAAAGCAAAAAGGGCATAAAATCCATAGATACAACTCAAGAACTAAGCAAAAACTCAAGTTTTAGAGCCTCATGAGTTGGTAAATTACCAACTCATCATATACATCACACATTCTTCAAATTACCACCATCAATACCCCAACTACAAATATCAACTTCACCATCACAACCGGAAGACTACCAACCATCATAATTGCGCAACCATTACATCACCAACAACCACTATTATCAGAACTATCACCACCACCATTACTAAAGAACTATCACCATCACCATTATTAGCCAATAACACCAATTATTGCCACAATATCACTAATAAACATAAAGGTTTTATTTATTTAAATAATAAATTTATTTTATTAAATTAATATTTTTTAATATTTTAATTTTTTTTATTTGATAATTGGTTTTTTGATTTTTTAATTAAATATTTAAACACATAATTAAAGATATTAAAAATAAATAAAGTTTTAATTATTTAGTGTTCAAATTTAAAAATAATATTTTAAATATTTAAACGTGGATTCTAAAATTGAGATTAATGAAAATAGACGAGGCATTAGCGAGCCGCCTTACATAATGGATGTGGAGTGTTCAAATTCATCTGTCGCACTATCCCCTTTTTCCTTTCCTTCGTCTGTAAATATTTTTAATTATATAATTTTATAAAACAAAAAGAAAAAAGAAAAAGGGTGGAATACATGGAGTGTGGTGTGGAAATTATAAATTTCTTATCTCGCTCTCTTAACAGTAGTAACGTAACTAACCCTTTTTCCCCTAACTCCCACCTTCCTCTTTCCCACCGTTTCTTCCTCAAGCCTATTCTCTTTCTACCTTTGCTTGTTCCTCTTATCTCCTCTGCTTCAAGGTACTGGAAGATTCCCTTTAATTCATACTATATTTTAATTATTTCCTTTCATCTCTTTGGATTATATAGCTGTGACACTTCCTGCATCTCTCCCCCCAACGCTGTTTCTATAAACTTATAAATATAGTGAGTGGATGAAACAGGGAGTAGATTAATTGCTTACTGGTGCTGGTCAGATGGAAGATAACAGCAAAACTGAAGAGTTATCTGTCTCCTCTCAGGTACTTGAAATTCTATTATTGGAAATTGGATAAGGAGCATTTCTCTAAGCTTGTTTCATCAATTTTTCACAAAACGATGAGCTAACAAAGATTAGTCCGGTGCAATTTATTACTACTAGTAATTTTAAATTTCTCTGTCTGCTTATGTGCATATAAGGTTTACAAAGCATTTATATTAGTAGAACTTAACTCTAACTAATTTGGAATTGAAATGTAATTAATCGGTTGAAATGAAATTAAAGTTGCATACGTGATGTCTGTTCTGTAGTAGGGAGAAATTCTTGTAGTGCTGGAGCAATTAAATTTTAATCAAGTTAATTATGAAATTCAATTAGATAAATCGCACAATTTCTGGATTCTAAAAAGTATGAAAGAGTAAAGATGAAGCTTCAAGCTACTTCCGTAAATCGATAGTTATATGAATTGAAAGTTGGGTAGCCGCCCCTCGCTGGAAAAGAAGCGTAAACCTGTTATGCGATTTACTTTTTTCTCGACTTCACCAAAGTTAATATATACTCACTAGTAGTATATTCCTTCTTTTTTACAAAATAATAATCACATTGAAGACGGAATATTTAAGAAACATCTGCTGGGTCGAAATAAGAGTAATTGCTTGTTCAATTCGACTTGAATTATATGATTTTTTTTTCTTTTTCTGATTATGCAATATGTGGTTACTAGCTTTCAAAATCTAGACACTTTTTATTATTGAAGATTTTAAGCAAGCATTAAATTCAAGGTTCCTCTCAAATCATGTAGCAATATAAAACATATACCAGTTCACTAATAAATGATTGAGCTGTGTTTTTCTTTAGTGTGATTATTATATGATTATATCTTTTAACAAGTGCCCAACATGAGTAGAAAAGAATTAAATAAGACAAAAATAATATGTTTATAGCAGTAGTGAAATTCAAATTAGAAAAAGCGTATAAGAGGTTCAACAATTAAAACAAATAATTTTAATCTTATATATATAATGTAACTTTTTTGAGAAAATTCTCATCCGGTACTCTAACTCCACTCTAGTTGATAGATTAGGAGTGGGCACAAGTCACAATATCTTTTAATTATCTGTATTAGAAATAAGACTCGATTATATTCTTGATTCTATAATTTGTAATTTTAGTAATGTGGTCCAAAAAAAATATCTTCAGAATTTTTATTTAAAAAAATATATTTTAAAAGGCATAAATAAGATGTAGATTGGTGGGGTTGAAGGGGGCAAAACAATCACGTAGTCTGCTCTATGGATCACAAAAGAGTGGTTTCTAAAAGCTATATGCTTTCTGATTTAGGGATTTGTCTCTGTAAACATTTCTGAGCCACTCATAGCTTAGATTCAATTATTTTAGGACTTTTATGTTTGAAAATGTGTCTGGCACTAACTTAAGTTGAAATTAAGCAAGTGAACTAGGATTGGATATTTAGTGAAATTGACTTAGTGAAAAATCAGAAGATTCATTGCAATGAATTATCGTTTTACAAATATTAAACAAGTTGGACACGTAAATATACTATGAACTAAATTATGAATTATATTTGGTTGTATGAAAAGAAATAAATAACTTTATTTGGTCATCTATAGGTAACTAGACTAGACTAGAACAGAGTTAGAAAATGTCTATGAAGTACTCCTACTTTTATTTGATTAGTCTTTGAAAGTTTGCGGTTGTATTTGGGATCTTTATAGCATATCTGTAATCAGCTGATTTTAAAAACATCTTTTGAAAAAGTAGCAATTTGAATTTAGCTTAGATTATTTGAAAAAAATTTTGTATTAGTACTTTTGCTTATACTAAGTGCTTTTTAGCTTCAAATTAAGAAAAAAAGGAAGATACTATTTTTAATTTTGTAATATAAATTCTTTGAGATAGCTATTTTCTTATAAAAAATTAGAATCACTTATTATTTTTTAAAAAATATTTTTTTCACTTTCCCTTAAAAGTTGAGAAATAGTTTTTGTTGCTATAAATATTTATTTTCTCATCAAAAACTCGATCAAACACTTTTATACTTTAAAAATAAATATTTATTTTAATTTTTTTAACTTTTAAAAACTTGATAAAAATGTAGCTCTTCATGTATAGGTTCCATACTGTACACTACGATTTAATCAGAATAATGCAGTTACAAAAAGACAATAGGATTGTCACATGGGGTTCTATGTTTGGTCCCATTGAACTTTTTATTGTTTAAATTTTTTCGTCGAAAAGTCAAATCAAGTCAAATGTTAGGTAACCACCAAGTTTTGAAAGTGCAAACTCCAATGCCTCATACAGACAGTGTGGACCATTTTGGGGACAGAGGAAAAAATTAAAGAGGAGATAGTCAAATAGTAGTTGATTTATTTAGAGTTAGGTGTCTGCTCTTGATTTTAGTTTTATAAGTTGTTTTCTGATTCAACTTTTGATTGTAGACGACTACTACTGGCAACAAATATGGAGGACTTACGCCAAAGAAGAAGCCGCTGATTTCAAAGGCAAGTTATATTTTTTTTTTTCTTATAGAAATAAATCTTTTTGCCTAAATTAATTTACTCCACTTATAATATTGTGGATGCAGGATCATGAACGTGCCTTCTTTGATTCCGCAGACTGGGCTCTATGCAAGGTAGTATTAATTAAAACAATTAATCCCTAATTAAATACCTGTATGAAACTTCAATATATTCATTATTTGTTGACATTGAATTACAAAACCTTCTCATTTTTTCTTTTGGGCTTTTGCCCTCTTTTGTCCTGCTGAAAATTCCTTAGTATTAAATAAGGAATGAAAAGGACAATTGTGGAAGTAATTTATTGATTAATCTGATACCTCATCATAGATGTTGAAAATTGGGAAGTGATTATTGATTTGTCTTTAATTTGTTGAGGATACAGCAAGGTGCAGGAGTTGATCAAAAATCAACAGTGGCTATAGAAACATTGCGTCCCAAATTGCAGGTAATTGAACTCTTTGGACAAACTATTGTGAATCAATTGTTTGATTATTATTTATATATATTATTATTATTATTATTATTATTATTATTTTTAGGTTTTAATGTTATCAGAACTATGAACTTCATTTACAAGTAGTTTATGGTGAAAGAGTGTATTATTATTTGAAATGGAACAGAGAACAGCCTATCAAAGCAACTGCCTCCTCGAAGACCTGCTTGTACATCTTGACTCACGCGTTGGACCTCTGCCACTTCGAAATGCAATGCTGGTTTTGTAATGTTCTTTGCACGGCTAAGTAGATAATATCATTGTCACCATAAATACATGCATTGTTTTATATTGTTAACTAAGTTCCCCTTCAATATGGGTTTTGGATGTAATAACCAATAGTTCTTCTAAAAACTCTCGTTGCTTGAGCATTTCAAAATTATTATTTTCAGTTTCATAATCTCCAAATGTATTCTTTGGACGAACGTGTTTGATAAAAAAAATTGATACAGTTAAATTTATAATGAGAGCATATAATAATAATAAAAGTTTTTAGTAGCAATAAATATGCACTTTAGTAGCAATACAAATTATGGTTAATGCTTTTATCGGCAATTAGTTAATTGTCATTGGATTCAATGTAGGTAAAGGCTTTAGCGGTAATTACAAAGAGTGCTGGGAAAGATATCAACTACTATCACTAAAGATCTCAATTTTAGTGGCATTTGTTAGCGTGAATAACAATGGTCACTTCAAAACCACCTAGTATTTTTTTATCTTATACTATCATTAATAACACACCTTATTTGTATTAAAATTGCCCACAATTGGCAAATGTTAATATTAAGAAATATTGTGCTTTATTAAAATCATAACAAGCAATAAACAACTATTAGTTCATTTTTTAATGTCAACAACATAAAAGAAAAAAAAATATACAATCCGATTCCAAAAGCTAATCTTATTTTGTTCTAACAAAATAATTTCATCAAATATTCATAATATAAAATAGTAATTAACTTATTAATATTACCCTTGATTGTAATAAAAGTTTTTCATATCCAAAATTTCTAAACATCATACCGAGATGATAAAATAAGATGGATGTCAAATATAGTTACAAGAATCAAGATAGTAGCAAGAGTAAGAACGTTTAGTTTTATATCAAGTAAATTTTCTTTTTCCGGGATAGCCAAAGAAGTTTAATGTATAGCATTCTAAATGCAAATAGATAAAACCGTGTCTAAGCGCGTAAGAATCAACTAATCATTTGCGCTAACGCCGAGAAAGATATAACCGATCTCAAAAATCAACTGAGGAACGAAATAGAACAAAGTTGACCAACAACTGAATATAGGATCAATCAATTGATAAGAAATAGCCTTGTTAGCAAGAGGAGACAACAGAAAAAAAAATCTATATCCACACCATACATAAGGTAACATTATATGCCTCAAAGGTTAGCATCAACACAACTTTTGTTCGAAGCATCTTCTTAACTGCTTAACATTAAGATGAGCTAAACATCTAAAAGAAATGGTAAGAAATGAGAACTACCTTTAACTTTAATTCATCCTACCAAATAAAACAAAACGAATTTTGATTTGATAGTTCCATATAAATATCAAGATTAGCAGTCCAATCTTCAATTATGTAATTTTCTTTCTGATTCCCCTCCCCCCCTCAAAAAAATTATATATATATACCATAAATGAGGGTCAAGGCCATCCACTAAGAATGTCTTTTTCTTTTATAATATCAAATCTAGACAAAAATGTAATTATCATATCATTCTTTCGTACAAAATGACGCAAAAGATGGCACTCAAGTCATTTGAATGCACCAGCATTAGATATCCATATTCAAATCTAGTTAAAGAAGCAATGCTTCTTTTCTGGAAAATTTAGAGATCTTCTATTGCACTGTAGCTTTTATCTACGTTAAATTAAATGAAATAGAGTGAGTATTGGTTACAATGACAAAATAAGGAAGAGTAAAATATAACAAGAAAAGTAGCAATATACAATTCTTCTTTTTTCGATAACAAACGAGTAGTTTTATAACTAAAAGAAGAAGCTCATTGCTCACTTAGAAAATGTCCAAATTGACCAACATCTCAGCAATAGGAAAGCTGAGAATAGTACTAGTACAATGACATACTATCAGTTAAACAAAAACAAATAACTAAATAAACAAAATTAACCTTAAAATTGACCAAATCAAGTATATTCACTTAAAATATAAATAAATATTTGGTCACACCCTTTGCAAGAAAAGAAATCCAATTGTAGCAATAGTGTAAGTACTTAGGAAAATAAAAAACCTAGAGAGCAACAATCAAGAGAAGCAGTGGAAAAATATAGAAGAAATCACTTTTCCTTAAATCAGATATGTAAGAAGATTACCTTATTGAAAATATTAAGACATAAATTTCAAAAAGCCAAAGTAAATGCAAATATAGATAGAAAATACTAAATAAATAAAAGAAGTTCCAACGTAATGAAAGTGAACACATTTCCATTCAGCTAGTAAAACGGACGGAATGAGAAGAAATTCTCAGGATGAAAAGAGGCCCAAAGATCAAATTGAATATGATAAGCCGATCCAAATATTCTAACCGTAAAAATGAGCTTAGATGAAATTCATTAGCAATTTCGGAATTACCACTCTAAAAGCAATTCAAGTTGTCTCCATAACCAAACTCTTCTTTTTTTCTTCTCTAATTAATCGGTAGCTTAGAGCTTCAATAACTTACCAGCAACATCCTCAGAAGGCACTTCAGCTTCACTCAATGTGGATAATTTTTTCACTTGATCCACGATTTCTGCATGCATATTTAAATTTAAATGAAAAGTTTGATCTGTCATATTTAAGATGAGCTAATTTTCTGCTTATAAGAAGCATATCTAATCAGAAATGAAATTAAACTGATTGATCAATAAAGCTAAATTTTTACATTGACTCTTAGAAAAACTCATCAACTAATATCCTGCCAATTGCATAGTTGTGGGAAGTATTGACAATATTCATAAAGCATATTTTAATTTTCTTTCAAACGAAGTTCAATAATTTAAAAAAATTTCAATTATATGTTTTATTGTTTTTTAAAAAAACAAATTAGTTTTCCTTATATAGGGGATCCCAGTAATTTCATAGGGCAGTTGAGGTCTAATAATGACAAAGATGTATTCATTGGCATGGATACCAGGTATATCATCAACCTTGTTACAATAAAAGACATAAATAATAATAATAAAAAAGGATCTTCTATAATCCTCAAGACAACAATTAAGTATTCTTTCTTGGAAGCTATAGAAATTTTCAAACATTTTCAGTAATTTATTAAAAGTTAAATCTTGTATATCAGTAGCTTATTTTATAACACTTATAGTTTTAATTAGAACTCTTTGCACAAAGTTAGAACACTATCTCGAATATTTAACAAGAGAACTTTTTTAGAATCTTATTGTTTTATTTATTTTATACAATATTAGTATAACAGTATTTAGATGGAGTGGACACAATCAATGAAGATCCATAACTTGCGGTCGAGGTGTAGTCGTTGTATCTTGAAAGTTCTGGGTGTTCAAAAGAGTCGATCCCTTTGGACCAACTTCTACTTAAAAGAATAGAATAACTCTTTCTTTGTATGAATGGAGGAAAAAAAATATAGTTGCATGGAAGTATGATAAATAGTCAAGCAAATAAAAAAAAACAAAACGTTAAGAGGAAAAAAAACAAGGGGCTTGACAGCATAAAAGGTGAAACCTGCCTCAGCAAGACTCTTCTTCAAACATAAGGATATAATTTCTTTGAGAAGACGAGAAAAGTGTTCATCTAGTAGCACACAACTTAAAAAGACATTAAATGCTATCTCTAAAGAACAAAGAGTATCATTGAAATAAGAACACTTGTAAATCATAAATGGATAAATAAAATAATCAGAAAATCTAAAATATTGAACAGGAAAACAGATTAGTGTAAGTGGGATCCCCTTTGCCATCTTAATTGCAGTTATACAAAGTGGCCAAATATCGGTTTGTACAGAAGAAAAAGCTCTTAGTATTTGGCCCAAACCTTAAGCAAGAATATACATGGAAGAACTAATACATGAGTTTCAACAAGAATCATTTCAATCAACAATAGAAAGGATTGAGATTAAGAGCTAACAATAAGGGAACCAGAAAAGGGAATACAGGAACAATTAGATGAACGAAAATATACTCCATATATTGCTGCAGTTCTAGAGATACCTTCTCATTATATTCGTCTGAGATCTGAATTACCAAGTGCTATCCAAAATAGTGTTCCTACAAATTTTGCCATAAAATTGATTAAATTAGCATAACTTGACTGACTCGATCTTACTTCTTGATGTGTCGGGTATTAGGGACACATCTTTATTTTTTTCATAGAATTTTACATGTCTTTGGGAGTTAAATTAAGTAGAAACTAATATTATTATGCTATGTTTGTGAATCCACATTTGAAAGAAGAAAAGAGTTTAGACCGTAAAAACTACTCAAAAACGAAGTAACATATTGATCTGCTCATTCAAAGACAAATTCCGCTCCTCACCACCTTCCTAGCTATGCGATTCTAGAAACTCCAACAAAATTGATTTGTAAAGTACGGTTGAAAGGACGAACCGTCTCCAAAAGGACAAATCAATAACCGAAGATTCGACCCAAGCTTAGTAGAATGGGATATCTAAATACGGCTAAATGTACAAACCATCTTTCCAAATGATGGTCCTTCTTTCAAAGGACGACAAGCCAAGGGACATAAAAACAAAGAAAAGTAAAAGACGGTCCAAAGAACGGTCGGTCCCTACACACCTAACATTCCGATGTTTGAATTAAATGAGATTTTTGGGATATAGTATAAATATATTTTTCTTGTAATTTTAGAGAGATTTTATATTATTCGTATCATACCTAGTGTAGAGAGTAGAACTTTGCTAGTTTTAGTCCTAGTTTCAAAGTAGATTGTAGATCTAGATTGTAATTGAAGATTCTCATTCATCTATCGAAGATTTCAATTCCTTTTGGTAAGAATCTCTCATTACTTTGCTTTGCTTATTCTTCTAGTTATTGCTAAATAAACCCAAATCTAGGGTTGTGAACCCAATGGGTTATGAACTTTAATGATCCTAATTTATAAAAATTGAGTTTGGGCTTATGAACATTTGATTGATTTTTGCTTTGTAATTTATGATTGGTTATGAGAGTCATCCAATCTTGTCCAATTACCTTGTGAGGCTTGTTATAAAATTGATTGCCATCAATCAACAAGGACTCAAGGCACAACCTTTGTTAGGTTGAATTCCAAATTGGCAAACAAGCAATTGGGTAGAAGGGAGTTCTCTTCAATTTGACAAAATTAAAGTTGATTGACACATATGGTGCTATTAAAAGATAGCATGGGTTGCCTAAGTAAATTTCTTCATATTTAGACTTAGCTCACTCAATTATTTCATATATTGGGTAATTTAGGAGGGATCGACTCAAAATTGGGGTCACTTTTCTAGAATTATCTTTAATTGCTTGAAACCCTAGCTTATCTCGTAGTTGTACCACTCTCTTTTACTCTTAGTCCGAATAGATTTTATTCTTGCAACACTTTACTGTTTAGTTCTGCTAGTCTCGGACTTCAAGTAGCCTCTGGGATTCAAGCACAACTCTTGATGGGTTTTATATTTGCATTGATCATTTACACTACCCGATATTAGGAGTGGATTTGAACGACATCAAATATTATGGTGCTATTGCCTGGAAAACGATATGTGCTTCCTATCTAGCTCGACAGTCTAATTTTCTTACTTAGATATATTTTTTTAATTATCCTTTATCTAGTATTGTGCAATAGGTGATTGTCAACATTCTAAATTTGAGAGGATGGAACATGAGTATTCCTAGAGTTTATGGTCACATGATGACCCATAAGGGAATCAGGAATATTATAGAGGATATTCCCCTCCACATCAATACGATTCAGATCAAGAAGGCAATCTAATACATGATGAAGAGATAGCCTACGAGTATTCACTTTTGATGGGAGAGGGACTCATACGAATATGATAAAGATTCATATTTTCTTTACCTCCCATTCATCGATTATTGGGAGTCCCATCCACAAGACCTTGAGAACAAGGTAGCTAAAGGGAGCATTACAATGTAGTACATTGGTGGAATCTGAAAACCATTTTTTGACTCCACGATCTATATTAAAGAGTATGCTTACCAGACCTTGCAAACCAAGAGGTGGAGGAAGCCACTTAGACATATGACTAAAGTTGTGAGTGCCCAGTCAGAGTCACTGTAGAGTCTTGATCTCCATGTGAGACAAGTTTTGAACCATGATGATACACCCATCATTTATTTTGATGAGACATTCGAGAGTTGTGAAGAGGATTCATCCGCTTTTTTTGTTTGTCTATCACAACAAGAAGTGGAAGGTGATACATTCTGAACTACAGGCATGACTGTAGAAGAAGACATATCTATGATGATAAAAGCTACATCCAAATGTCAATGTAGCACCAAAAGAGATGAATGATGAAGCGTCAAGTGAAAAAGTGAATGAAGAATTCAAGGAGGAAGCTCCACTCCCTTGTGCACATCACATTCCTAACCCTCCTTACTTCCTCAATGACTTAGGAAGAAGCACAATGATGAAAGAATAACAAAGTACCTTGAGTTGCTGAAACAGGTGCCCTTGAATATACCATTTATTGACACCATCAAAGAGATGTCGTGTCTGGCTAAGTACTTGAAGATGTTGCTCATAAGAAGGATACCATTTAGTAATGAAGAATTGATTCCATTAACCCATCGTGTAATCACAATCATCACCGGCACTACTGTTTAGAAGAAAGGGAACAAGGTGCATTCACTATTCCTTGCAGAGTTGGAAGCTATAATTGCTTACTTGCCTTATGTGACGATTAGCAAGCATAAATATGATACCTTTATCAATCTTCAAGTGCACAGGATTAGGTATCCTTAAACCTACTAGCATATGGCTAAAAAATGGTTGACTGGTCAATCAAGTTGCTGGTAGGTGTTATTGATGATATCTTGGCAAGTGGGAAGGTTTATGCTGTCTCAAATTTTGTGGTATTGGACTATGCAAAGGATGCAAGCTCCTATCATATTGGGACGACCATTTTGGCCACGGTAACGCTTTCTTTGATGGATTCTGAGCATAATGAAATCAAGTTCGGAGTAACAATGATGATGTTATATTCAAAGTGTATAGGAGCATGAAGTTTCCACGAGCCTTTGCATGCAAATTGGTGCTTGATGAGTTAGCTAATATGGAGGAAGGTGACCCAGGAGGGGTGTTTGCTATTACTTGGGAACATGAGAGTCTTAATGATGTAGTGAGAGCAAGCGGGGAGGTGGTGACTCACTTGAAGGGATTGGGCATTATTCTTACAGTCTAGGAAGTTATCACTTGATCTTGAGAATAATTCCACTCTTCCAGCCTAAAACCTTCCATCAAGAGCCTAAACCGGAACCGAAACCTTTCCCATTTTATTTATATTGGAAGTTTTTGGGTCCAAAAGAAACCCTACCTGTCATAATGTGATCATTCCTCAATGAAAATAGGTATAGAAAGTGATCAAAAGCTTCAGCAACATTGTAGTCCATTAGGTGGAGCATAGCGTATATCCGTGGAATCCCCATGCATTTATGAGCTTGAAGATTATATTAGAGGAAGGTAGTTCCCCTAGTATAGAGCACCATAGAAGACTGAATCTAGCCATGTAGGAGGTAGTGAGAAAGGAGATTATCAAGTGGTTAAATGTGGGTGTGGTCTACCCCATTTTTGATAATCAATAAGTGAGTCCAGCCTAATATGTACCAAAGAAAGGGGAATGACAAAGGATTGCAAATGAGCATAAAATCACATCCCAAAATATCCCATAGACGTGACTGACACCTGTTGACATCACCCACCGGGCAAACCAATTTATCCATTTCACTTGCTCTTTTATATGAGCACTGAGAGCAAATACATGCAAGTCTAAACACATTGCTAATCATTAGATAGAAAATAGTGATTCAACGGAATCCAAAAATCACCTATGAAATTCAATAATCATTCAAATACTAAGTGTCTAGCCCAAATCCCAAAAAAAGACCATGGAGAATCTAATAGAGTTACATGAGTCTAACTATCGGGCATGCAAACCTCAAGAAAAAAATATAGGCTATAAAATATATAAAGTCGAAATGACAGCTCTCCACTTAATCAATGCAAAGGCTCACCTAACAATAAAATCTATGTGAATGGACTGTCAGCCATTAGTCTCACGCTCCATAATGGTATCTCGCATAGACATGCAAGTAAGGAGGAGTTTCATATAGAAATATAACTCAGTAAGATTCCTGACCTACCAATTTAAATACTGAACAAGTGTTACAAATATATATATACAACTCACCACAAGTATAGGAATTATATCATAATATAATCTTCAACAAGATTCATACAATTAACAATCAAGAATACTATATATATTTCAACACAATTTACATTGAGGACATGTCATGAATGACATCTAAGCAAATTACTCAACACCAATTCCACAACAACATACACAATGATTAGTATTGTCAAGAAGTATACAATTCTAATACTCAAGCCAAGAAGCATACAAATGCCCAAGAATATCTAGAAACATACCAATGCCCCAACCTCATGGCTCACAATCATATATCACTCCATGAATTAACTGTAATAAAGAGAGTTTTGCATGCTTAAATATAAGATATACACGGTTGGCCTCGAAGACCACCGATTTTCCAAGCACACGCCTCGTCCCAACACATGGACCAAGGAAACCCCGTGAATGAGTGTCGATAGGTTTAGTAAGAAAATAGATTCCTCGAGCTAAATACTTTTTTGTTTTTGTATTTCCCCGAAAGTGAAATAGTAAGGAAATAAGCTGCCCAAGAAAAATCGGCCTCGGGTGTCGAGCGACAACAGATGGCTCGAGAGTCGCACGCAAAGAAGCACGTCCGCAAGGAGCCGCGACGTCCGCAACAGGTTGTGCACGGCGTGTAGGTATCCTCGCTGATGCATGGAGCTGCGTGACGCGGCAGGCAGGTTGGCGCAAGGAGCGGGACGTTATACCCCTATCCTGCCTCAAGGGGGGCGCTGAAGACCCCGTCACCGCCTCACCCTATATATATAAGTTTTGTCTTGGTGTGAAATTCATTTTAAGCATTCCAATAGAGAGAAAATTGGCCTAAGGAGATTTCCTCTTGGATTTTTCATCCAGGTAAGGTCAATTAAGTTATCAAATCACTTAATCACAAATTCTTCTTTGGTAATGATTCTGGGGCTCAGGAGAGAACGATCTACTTGAGGCTGAATCTTTATAATTCGGCCTAGCTTGATATCCTCTTTAGTAGGTAAAAGGTCATAATCAAGTATAGATACATCTAGTACGTCTACAAGAGATACTAAGGTATTTCTACCCTTTCAATCTATAAGAATTCATAAGATTTCACCGAATTGAACTGTTCGACTTGTTGTCGCCAGGTTTCAGGGCTATCGATGATGGAATAACTCTTGGATTATGGAAACCCTATTTTCTTGGTGTATAAGCTAGGATATGGAGGGATTACGAGTCCTTAATCGCAGCAGGTTGGTTGAGCAGAATTCGACAATTAAGGTATGTTAAGGCTAAACTTTTTCGACAAGTTATTTTCATCATATAGTTGATACGAATTGTATCTTCATAGTAGTTCATGATTATATATGTTGTATTAGATTCTACTACATGAATTGAGGTTATAACATAGTATCCTTTGTCGAGAAGGACTATATTCAGTTTTGACTATCGCTAGAGCGACATAGAGTCTTCCTCGTTGGTTTAATTTTCATCTGGGGAGGGACTAGTGATGTTTTGCTGCCATAACGAGGCCTTAGAGGCTTGTGGTTAGCTATTGAGCGTACTTTGTCAAGTTGGGCAGCATAGGGTGCATCTTGGTGATATAGCTTTCTATTTGATTCCTATATACAGTAAAAAAGCTCGCCTACAGACGTTAGGCGCATCTTGACGCCCACAGACTAGGATCTTAATATCATGGGTCTTGCCTTCGAGTCAATGGCACTAGGGTTGCCTAATGAATGGGGTGGTAGCTCGGCAAGGGGTGAGCTACCTACTGTCAGTGACCGTATAGCTTCGTTCAACTTACAGCTTGGTCGATTGGTCGCTAAGGAACCACCTAGTTATTAGAAGTTTGATGGACTATGTGATATCATAAGTAGGGATCTTGTTAGCTATTATATGTGGAGCTAACACTTTTGGATATTCATACAAATGCCCACGTACATGTTTTCTAGAAGGGATAAGTGTAAGTATATCTACCTACGATGCTACAAATTGCCCACAAGAGCTACATGATATCTGGAATGTATCATATTGACGCCATGGACTAGAATCTTAGTATTACAACTTTTTACCTTCAAAGCTTAATAATTGTTATGGTCATTCAGAAGTATTGGCTGTGGCCGACTTGGAATCATATCCAGTTATTAGCAGTCTTGTAGTTCAGGGTGAGGGAAACCATATAGTTGGTTTCCTATGACCTTACTATTCGCTTTATGGACTACTATTGTACTAGTACATGACATTTAGATTATCGCCTAGGTCACCCCCGGCTCAATTCTTTCTTTTCTAAGCCAGCTGATTTTATAATTGTTTCTTGAGATATCTAGCCAGCTGTGGGCACATAGATTATGATTGTTGGCTTCTATTCAGAGGCTACAGGCAAGTAACAAAGGTGTTAGGCCTAAGGAGCTGGGTGTACGCTCATCGAGCGATGTGTAGTAATATGTTAGGCCCGCGATTCTATACAGGTTGCTCAAGAACCGAAGGATAATCATGAAGTGCCTATGGGGCTATACTGTGCTCACAGGGCCATATGAAGTCACGAGCAACTATACCGTGGTTTGCCGAGGCTATTTGAAGTCTCGGTGCCCTGCCGATGGCTCGTGACATGCATAGGTGCCCAAATGGCTCAAATATACAAGATCCCAGATAGCTCAAATACAGTTATACGAGCCCAGATGGCTCAGATAAAGTTACAAGAGCCCATGCGACTCGTATATAGTTACAGGAGCCCAAATGGCTCGACATTACCAAAGGAGCCTGTATGCCTTGATACGGGCCCCAGGTCAAGTATGCCTTAGCTACTATTTCCAGGGCTGCAGTGGAACAAGATAGGAGTATATAGATTGCTTGCACTTTGCCGAGGCTTATGGGGCCCAGGTAGGTTATTTTGTGTTTCTTGTACCTCTAGGCTTATGGGGGCTAGGTTAGATTCTTGTTTGTATATTTTACTCGGTAGCCACAGCTCATGATTGTGAGATCATACAGTTAACTGCCGTTATTGCCGATTATCTAAATTCCTTTATCAGCTTGTATTAAGTTATTATTACTGTCTTACATATCCAGTACATATTGTACTAACGCTCACGCACGGGGCGCCGCATACTTTCCTGCAAGTTCGTAAAGACAAGTTTCAAGACCTCCTAACTAGCCGTTCAACCAAAGATTGGTAATATCCTTTCCTGGAGTTTCCATATGATTAGAGGTTTTCCATTCTTTGATGTACAATTTTGGGTAGGGAGGGGCCCTGTACCGATAAATGTTTTACTCTTAGAGGCTTGTTGACTACAATTTCGATTAGACCTACACATCGACCATGTAGGGCCTAAGCTTGTGTTATTTGTTAGCAAATTTTCACACTTATATATATGTGTTGTACACGCCTTTGTTATGATTTAGGCAGCATGGTGGTCTTGTCGCCCCGATAGGATGACATTATCGTAACTCTTAGGTCACCCAATTTGATGTAGGTGTTATGTAGTGGCCTTGCTCACTAAGGCCAATGTTTTGAGCCAAGATATAGCTATTTGTTTTCTTGATATGTGTTGCTGGTGTGCACTAGAAGTATATATGTCCATCTAGGTCAGCTCAGAGTCCAGTGTGACAGTGCGCTTACGCTCCCAAAGTGGGGCGTGACTAACTTGGTATCGTAGCAACGTCGTATCTTATGGAGTCTCGGTAAGCCGTGTCTAATAATGCTCATATACACTCTTCTTGTTTAGAGAAAGTGTAAGCGATTGTTGTATCAAAACAAGTATTCCTGACAGGATGTTGGGGTCGAATCCCACAAAGACTAATGAATGATTTGCACAAATGTTGTTTTAGAAAATTTGAATTAACTCACACCAATTAAAAAGAATAAAATTGTAAATTTTGGGGAAAAAATGATGTGAACAATATTGTGGATTTTAAATCATCTTGCCAAAATAGCAAAATACTCAAAATTGATAGACAATAATGAGAGAAGACTAGAGGTGTGGTGTAGATTGGGTGCTAATCAAATAAGGATATGCTAGTTCATCAAATCATTGCTAATAAGTTTAAATAACTTTGGATGAGATGACACCCTATATTTTTCAACCTCATGGATGCTTTTTCTCGAGTCCTTTTGAACCGCCAGACGCAATTCAATTAGCCCAATAGAGTTTGGCTTCTGTAGTAGCCGAGCTTCTAGCCATCAACTACTAATTAGAATTATGAATATGGGTTTTGGCCATTTCTAGCCCAAATCCACACCATCACATCCATTCCCACCATCAGCCCTCTCCCGATACTTGAATTCTTCTCTTTCAAGCTAAAATCAAGTAAGAAAAGTAAACTCACATTTGCAACTATAGATCATCAATTATAAATTGAGAGAACTCAAATGCATTTACACTAATTAAGTAATATTAAGATGAATCTAGCAATACCCAATTACTAAGACCCATCATCACAGACCCTCTAGTTGATGATTTAGCTACCTATTATTAAGAAACTAAGGAGTATATTTATCAATAAGTTGAACGATTTCATTAGTAGGAGCAAGCAAAATCAAAGTCAAAATATGTCTCTAATAATGGTTATACCTTGCTAATGGATGAAGAAAAAGAAAAAACACAAACCACCCGAATTTCTCTTGGATCATGTTTCAAGCTATTTAAATCTAAATTAAATAACTAATTAATTAAAAAAATATAAAATTTCTCTATAGAGTACTTTTTCTATATAAATATACAAAAATAGGGCAACCAATCTCCTATTTTTCCGTGTTGATAGATATAATTGCCCCATTTCAGGCGTTTTGTCACTTGTGGGAGAGCCGACGTTCACCAGTTGCATTTCGCGACCCACCGTCTGTCATATTCTGCACCTCCATGATTTTCCATGACCATTCAGCGACACCTTCGATGGTTCTATGGCCTTCATCTACGCATCCGCCGAGATCCTTACTCCTCGCCTAGAAAGTACAATCACTTGTAGGCGATTTGTCCGGCGACGGTTGCATATTCTCCTCAAGTCTATGGTCATCTATGTTTGACTGAAGTTTCGCTGGTGTCCTCCGGTGAGCGCCGATTTTCACCTAATTTCATCCTTTTTACTCCACTTTTGATCTTTCTCTTCAACTTTGTATACCTTCACAATAAAGGCAAAAATAAATCAATCTAATGACTTGAAAAACTAAGTTAAAGCTCATGCTCAAGAGCCTAATGAGTTGGTAAATTACCAACTTATCAAACCCCCAAACTTGAACCATTTCTTGTCCTCAAGAAATACAATTCTTATTAGTTAAGAATATGCCACTCCACAAGAGTTTAGAAATCAATGACCACTTACTCCATGACATCCCAAAAAAATGCTCACCAACTCACTGAAAAAGAGAAGCAAATTCCCAAAACAAATCAAAGAAAAATATATGGAAACATTCAAGAGGCCACCATAATTCAAGGGAATGATTCACAAATGCTTTCATTTTGCAAAACAAGGGCATGGCTTATCCAAAGAAATACAATATAGAGTCTCAATTCATTATCACTGCACATTCAAAGCTTCCTTAGAGCCTGCACTACTCATGCCTCAATCACACCTTTACCTTAATGCAAGTGTTTCTCAAAGAGGAATGGATGCCACTCATCAAGGAGAGAACAAAACTTTTCTATCATGAATTAATGTACACAAGAGACGAAATAGATGGTAACACTCACTAAAAGAAATCTTCATGGACACAACTCGACCCATAGAATTTCCCTTCGTGTAACTTGCCACGGTGTAGAGCAACTACACTCAAAATCAATTAGGACTTGTAGTTCATGATGAAGGCTGGTGGGGTAATGGTAAGACAATTATTTGGCTCTAGTGACTAGATTCTCCCTAATACCTTTATGTGAACACTTAAACCCTTTCCATCTAAATTTTTATATCGTTCCACCTCTATTTTCTGAGAATCCACCACCTCTATTTTCTGAGAATCCACTCTATTTTCCGAGAATCCACCATTACGCCCTCACTTGATACCACATGGCCCAAAAATGCCACCGAGTTCAACCAAAAACTCGCACTTGCTAAGCTTAACATATAATTGATAATCCTTGAGAGTCTAAAGCACTATTCTCAAAATGAGCGACATGCTCCCTCCTCACTCCGATAATATATCAAGATGTCATCAATAAATAAGATCATGAACATATCCAAGTATGATTTGAACAATCTCTATTCATCGTGTCCATAAAAGTTGCAGAGCATTCGTTAGTCCAAAAGACATAACTACAAACTCAATGACCATACTGGGTGTCCAAACCTGTCTGATGTCACTTTTCCCGAACTCGAGGCCGATGGTAATCGGATTTGAGATCTATCTTCGAGAAACACTTGACACCGAAGTCGGGGTCAAATAATCATCAATCCTGTGTAGAGGGTACTTGTTCTTGACGATGACCTTGTTTAATTGCAGATAATCAATGCACATCTGAAGGGAACCATCCTTCTTTCGGACAAATAGGACTGGTGCACCCCATGGGACTTACTCGGTCCGATAAAACCCTTATCTAATGTGTCCTTCAACTCTTTTAGCTCAATAGAGACATTTTGCAGGAAGAATATATATAGGTTGAGAATCGAAGAAGGTCACTGGGCAATCAACCTCCATTTCCGGGAGGGATTCACGGTAAATCATCTCGGGAAGACTTCCTCGGATACTCACGCATTTCACTTGAACTGACTAAATAGTCGTGGTCTCGTATTCAACATCCTTAAACCTAACTAGATGGCACACATAACCCCAGAAATAATCTTTCTGGCCTTAAGGTAGTGAAAATGAAACAACCTACACATAATTGAACTACCCTTCCATTCTAAGACCGGCTCACCTGTAAATCTAAACTCTACTACCCAGGTTCTACAATTAATTGAGGCATACAAATAGCTAATCCATGCCAAGGATAACATCAAAATCGATCATGACTAACTCTATCAAATCTGCTGCAGTGACTTTCTAAAGGATTTAGACCAAGCAATCTCTATACACTCGCCTAGCTACAATTGAGTCACCTATTGGAGTAGAAATTGAGAAGGATTCAAAAGACTTCGGACTCACTGAAGATAATCAGTCACATAAGGTGTCACAAAGACAAGGTACCCTCGATCTAGCAAAGCATAAACATCAAGGGGAAAACTCATAACATACCAGTAACTACTCTTGAGAGACCTCCCGCTCCCGGCGGGATGCTAAGGCATAAAATCTATTTTGGCGCCGATCGCCACCTATACTAGTAGAGCTCCCCGTTGTGGCCTAATTTGAGAGTGGTTCTATAGACTCTTAAGGTGCTGAGTGTGCTGGAGGTGTTGCTGAACTAGAAACTGGGCCTCAGCCCCAATCATGATCCTGTCTCACTACTAGGCAATCTCTGAGCATGTGTCCGGTCTTTCCACACTTGAAACATGCACCCGAACCTTCCAAGCATTGGCCCGTGTGCCTCTACCACATCTGCGACAAGCTGGGATACTAGAATCTACGGGTCTGCTACTCTAACCCCTCGAGCCTGATGCTCGCCCCCTCTGATCGTGCCTCGGTCGGAATAGCACACTCAATGTTGAAGATGTTGAGGCTGATGACCTCTGGTGGGTCTGCTTTCAGTGCTTACCACCTGACCTCGGCTGTGAGAATTTGTGACTATCTGTCCTGTCCCTCTTGGCCTCCCTCTCTCTCATATGTGCCGCCTCCATCTTCTCGGCGTACAACAACATCCGAGGGAAATCCATGTCCTGATGGAGCATAGCAGTCCTGCAATCCTTATCCAAATAGCCCGCCACACCATGGATGAACCTTCTCACCCACGCCCTTTGATCGACTACCAACTCTGGGGTGTACTTCAATAGGCGAGTGAACTCAAGGGCATACTTTTGCACTGTCATCCTCCCTTTCTTCAGATTTACAAACTCAGTTTCCTTCAGCTCCCTCATCTCACGAGGGAAGAACCAATCAAATAATGCAACATGGAACTCTTAGTGACAGGGCCCGCTCCGGTGACCCTGCTATCTTTCCATTAGCGAAACCAGATGTGCACGACCCCTTTCAACTGGTATGAGGCCAACTCTGCGCACTCAACTCCATTCACCCCTATGACTTGGGTGATCTTCACAATCTCATCTATGAACTCATGATGGTCCTCATCCACTTTTGACCCGAGGAACTCTGGCGGGTTCATTCTAAAGAAGTCTCGGACTCGAGCCACCGCTGCATTTCCATTTTGCGAAACATGCGCAACCTCCTGCTAATTGACCTAAGCAGTCAAGGCCTGCGCAATCATCTGAATAGCTGCCCGAAACTCAACATGGGCAACCGGCTTCGGTGCCTGGTGCTCCTTAATTGGTGGGGTCTGCTGTCGCCCATTCCCATTGCCATCCTCGTGGCCTTCTCCATTCCCATTCTTTCTATCATTCATTCTTCGGGGAGCCATGATTCTGCAATCGCAAACAGCATGAATTAGAAAGATAGGGAGATGTTTCATCGCATGACATAGATCATGAAAGAAGGGAACATTTTCTAAACGTCTCATAGCCTCTTTGTCATAAGTATGGTGTGCTTCACACCCATGAAAAAGACTCTACTTAATGCGGCTTTCGGACACCCTAGGACACTTCAAACTTATTACTTTGATACCAAGTTTGTCATGACCCGAACGGAGGCCCGGATCACAACACGGGACAAGAAGACCCGAGGGACCCCAAGTCGACCCATGGCATAAGAATACATCTAACTCAATAAATAAAATAGAAGAATTAACAAGATAATCATAGAGGAAGTCTAAATCAAGCATAATATCAGAATACACAATTCGAAGCTGAATACATCTTTTGTCTGAAAAGCCTTTAAACATGACGAGTTGATGGGACAAGACCCCAAATAACTCAACAAGCGAAAACTAAAAATACATGAAGAAAATCTGAACAGTCTAGCTCTCGGGAGATGAGGACCCACCAACAATGTACGATGCTATAACGAAAGATTGACTATGAGCGGGGATGAGCCTGAGAGTCGGGACCTGTATCATGAAATAATACAAAATAGAGTATGCGGTCAGTACATGGAATGTACCGAGTATGCAGGGTAAGTAAAATCGCTCAAGTAGGTATAATCATTTAAAGACAATACATAATATAAACATAAACATTAAGAATATGAGAGTAGGGCTTGCATGCATTCTTTTTGAAATCATGATCTCATTATAACATAACATACATCATAACTGAGTGATTGACTCAAAGCTGAAATCTGATATTTATAAGTAAAACTGAACATTGAGTCAAACCTGCTTTAGAACATGTATCAATGTATAAATCTCAAGAATGATGAAC
>JACEIK010006664.1:68760-79403 GCA_018107945.1 Datura stramonium | reverse complement strand
CACGGTGGTAAAATATAAATATCTCCAGTCGATGTACCACACGGGGGTAAAATAAAAATAATTCTCAATCATAATCATAAATAGGGCCAATATGGCTTATATTGAGTCCACCCTTTCTAATGGACCACTTAACGATCCGTTAAGTAACTTCGCGGGTCACTTGATGGGTCGTTTTGTGACTTGGTGTGAATTTTCTTGCTTTTTAAGTTTCAACCCTTGGGTTTGATCTTAAGGACTTTTGGGGTATTACAATATCACCCCCTTGGGAAAATTCATCCTCAAATGTGGATAAACGTACTGAATAGTACTAAACATGTGGAGCTGAAAATTTATGGATTAACTCACTCCGAACTGATATATATGACTGAACTGAATTCATAAATCATATATACATGCACTAATATGAAAAGAACTGAGATACATGAACTAGACATGAAAATGAATAGAGTACTAAGTAGGAAACCGATACCTTAAGCTGGAATGAAACTAGATGGGAATAAATGTGAGTATCTAGCCATCATATCTGATTCGGCTTCCCACTAGCTCCCTCAACAAGCTGATTTCTCCACAAAACTTTCACTGAGGCTACTTCGTTGTTCCTCAACTTCTGAACCTGATGATCAAGGATCTCAACCGGAACCTATTCATAACTATAGTTATCCTTCACACCTGTGTTCTCCACCGGGATAACCAAAGCTGGGTCACCAATGCACTTCTTTAACAATGATACATGAAAAACTAGATATACCGAAGCCAAGTACACTAGTAGCTCCAACTCATAGGCCACCTTGCCAACACGTCTCATTATCCTGTAGAAACCAATATATCAAGGACAAAGCTTACCTTTCTTTCCGAACCTAATCACTCCCTTCATAGGAGACACCTTCAAAAACACCCAATCATCAACTTCAAACTCAAGTTCTCTCCTCCTCACATCAACATATGACTTTTGATGACTCTAAGTTGTCTTCATCCTTTACCTTATAAGTTGAACTTTCTCCATAGCCTCATGAACTGAATCTGGCCCTATCAACATAGCTTCTCCTACCTCAAACCAACCGATTGGAGATCTACACCTCCGCCCATAAAGAACCTCAAACGGAGCCATCTGGATGCTAGAGTGGTAACTATTATTATAAGAAAACTCGGTAAGAGATAAATGATCATCCCAAACACCTATGAAGTCAATCAAATACGTTCTCAACATGTCCTCAAGAGTCTAAATTGTCCATTTGGCTTGACCATCTTTTTGCTGGTGAAAAGTTGTGCTGAGCTTGACCTAAGTACCAAGTCCCTTCTAGAATGATCTACAAAATTGTCAGGTAAACTGAGAACCTCTGTCTAAAATGATGGATAAAGGAACTCCATGAAACCGAACTAGCTCTCGGATGTACAGTTTGGCATAATCCTTTGCTGAATCCATAGTTTTGACCAGTAGAAAATGAGTGACTTTGGTAAACTTGTCCACGACCACCCAAATAGAGTCATACTATCGACGAGTGTGAGGAAACCCTGTGATAAAGTCCATATTGATTTCCTCCTGCTTCCAAGTAGGGATACTGATGTCTTGTAGCACACCTCCCCATCTGTGATGCTCCACTTTCACTTGTTGACAATTCAAACACTTAGCCACAAACTATGTTATGTCCTTCTTCATGCTATTCCACTAGTAGACTTCTTATAAGTCACGGTACATCTTGGTGGCACCCAGATGTATAGAATATCAGGAACCACGAGTTTCACGTAACTTCCAATCTATCAAATCATCGATGTCCGAAATACATAAACGACCCTAATATTGAAGCACCCCATCTCCCCCTTCGGAGAAGACCTCCACCTCCTGGTTCTTAACTGCTTCCTTCAACTTCACCAAAATAGGTTACTAATTTTTTTCTATCCTTGACCTCAATCACTAGAGATGATTCTGAACCACTCTGAACAATGACACCACCATTTGTCGAATCTACGAGGCGAACTCTAAGTCGTGCAAGCCGATGCACATCCTTCATTAACTCTTTCTTCCATCTTCCACATGAGAAATACTCTGCATTGACAGTCTTCTAAGGGCATCCTCCACTACATTGGCCTTTCCAGATGATAAAGAACACTCATGGCATAGTCCTTGAGCAGCTCTAACCATCTTCTTTGTTGTAAATTCAAATATTTCTGGGTGAACACATACTGTAGGCTCTTGTGATCCGTGAACACATCCACATGGACCCCATACAAGTGGTGCTTCCAAATCTTCAATGCAAATACCACTGCTGCCAATTCCAGGTCATGCGTCGGGTAATTCTTCTCATGATCCTTAAGCTGTCTAGAGGCATATGCAATGAACTTACCGTGCTGCATCAACACACACCCAAGACCAACCCTAGAGACATCACAATACACCATGAATCAATGTGTACCCTCATGTAGGGTCAATACTGGGGCTAAAGTGAGTCGAGTCTTTACCTCCTAAAAACTCTTCTCACAGGCATCCGACCACTAGAATTTGACTTTCTTCTGAGTCAATTTAGTCAACGGTGCTTCAATGGATGATAATCCTTCCAAAACCTCCTATAATAGCCATCTAAACCCAAGAAACTCCTGATATCCGAAGGATTAACTGGTCTAGGCCAATTTTTTAAAGCTTCTGTCTTTTGTGAGTCCACCTGCACACCATCTCCTGACACCATATGACCCAAAAATGCTTCTAAATCCAACAAAAATTCACACTTGCTGAATTTAGTAAACAGCTGGTGATCCTTGAGAGTTTGTAGCACAATCCTCGAATGAGCGGCATGCTCCTCCTCGCTCCGAGAGCATATGAGGATGTCGTCTATGAAGACAATCATGAACATATCCAAATATGGTTTGACCACCCTATTTATCAAATCCGTAAAAGATACAGGAGTATTGGTTAGTCCAAAAGTCATAGCCAAATACTCATAGTGACCATACCGAGTTTGGACAGCTGTTTTCGAAATGTCACTCTCCCTAACTTTGAGCTGGTGATAGCCGGATCTGAGGTTGAGATGCACTTAGCACCCTGAAGTTGGTTAAACAAGTCATCAATTCTGGGGAGGGAATACCTGTTCTTGATTGTAACCTTGTTTAACTGCTGATAGTCAATGATCATACGAAGAGAACCATCCTTCCTCTAAACAAAGAGAATTAATGCACCCCAGGTGGGCTTGTTAGGTCCGATAAAATCCTTATCTAAGAGATCCTGCAACTGTTCTTTCAACTTCTTTAGGTTAACTAGAGCTATTTTGTAGAGAGAAATGGATATAGGCTGTGTATCGAGAAGGTCAATATCAAAGTCAATATCTCGCTCAGTAGGGACTCCTCGTAGATCATTTGGGAAAATCTCTAGATATTGACATACAATAGAGATATATTGAAGAGTCGGGGTCTCGGATATAACATCCTTAACCAAAACTAGATGGTACACGCAAACCTTAGAAAACATCTTCCTAGCCTTAAGGTAGGAAAAAAAGTGACCTACAGGCACAGGTGAACTACCATTCTAGGACAGGCTCACCCGTGAATCGGAACTCTACTGTATGGGTTCTACAATTCACTGAGGCATGACATGCATGAAACCAATCCATACCAAAGATGTCACGACCCGAACATAGTCCCGGATCGAGACACAGGACAAGGAGCCCCGATCGACTCCAAGTCGACCCATGGCATGAACATAAATCTAACTCAATCAATAAAAGCAGAAGATTTAACATAATAGATATATAGGAATTCTAAACATAACATAACATCAGAACCAAATTAACGTCATACATGAAAAGCTGATTACCATGTATAGTTTGAAAGCCTCCAACATATCTAATGGGTTGATGGGACAACACCCCCAACTAACCCGATAAGTCTAAAACTGAAAAAATACATAACAACCACGAATACTGAATGTCCTTGGAAGATGAGGACTCACCGATGCTAGCTAGACAGGTTTGAATAGGAAAGCAGTGACTAAGGATACAGTTCAGAAAGATCCCTCGGACCTGTATCATGAGACGATACAACATAAAGTATACAGTTAGTACATTGAATGTACCGAGTGTGCAAGGTAAGTAGAACGGACAGTTAAAATACATAAAATTTCATAAGAGTAGGAAAACATGATCATAACATAAATATCATAATGCAACATAAGGCTCAAGGTTTTCAAAACATTCGTAAATAAATTATAATCATACTCACGATAGAAGAGCTTTATTAAACAAGACTTGAGCCAAAGAATATAATCATAATCATACATAAATCATGAGAAACAGTGGGAGATTCTTATAACCGACATACCCCATATGAGCACATATGGAGCCCGACCTGTAAACCCCTAGTCGGGAGGGAATTCGCACCCTGCCAAGGGTAGAACCATAAAAAAGGTGTGATATCACAATAGAGGGCCCATTTGGGAAAAGCGGAAAGTATCATGGAGGTCCCATCGTGGCTATGTTGGCACGTAGTTTTGAGATTCGGGGCATGCTTGGACCTCGAGTATACTCGGTGTCAAATACAACTCCCAAAACATATGTAGTGCTCATAGGATAACATATATGAGATTCATAGGCGAGTTAAAATCATGATAATCATAAGCATGCTTGAAATACATGAACTATCCATGAAAGTAAGGCCGGTGAGTCAGTCAAAATCATAAATCGATAAATCATGAAGTCTATTCATACTTGTAAAATATGTATATACTTGATATTCATAAATTCATAATGAGAATTTGAGATAAATCATATCATAAGTCATAAGTCATAATGGGTTAATGAACTTCGAAATCAAAGTAGAATCATAACTTGATTTATCATGAAACAAACATAATCGGGCATAGTTTGTAGAAAATTTAAATCCAAAAGTTTATAATTCAAATGGTTATAAAATCTGCCCATGATTCATAGAATATGAATTGATACATGAATGAGATTAACCCATAAATAGATCATAAGGATTTCATAAGAATTGAGATAAAACCCCATAGAATTATCAATAGAATTTCATGAATTAGAGAGAGATTGGACACGGGTGTGAACAAATTCACCCATTCATAACCCTACATACCTAAGAAGAACTGATTCTACCACTCCCTTGATTGCCCAATGAAGAATTGAGAAGAACTTGAGGAACTAGACTTGATCAGCTCTCCAAAAACCTCTAAACTTGCATGCCTCAATTAGGAATGGCCTAGAATGAACTTAACCTTCTTAATACTCACTATTCATAGCTTGAAATGATGTAGTTTAGGCTTTAGGATCATAGGAATTACGAAAAAGCCCCTAATAAACTCACAGGGAAAAACTGACTGCATTCCCAATGAGGGATTGGATGAGTCGTCGTCCAAGGCCACAACTCGTGGCCACCAACCATCGTGTACGCTGCCACAAATGCAACACCAGTCACCATGGAGGACACCACGAGTCGTCGTGGTGACCCATCCATTGGGTACACTTCCCATCTTCCCTTTCCTTCACCTCATCCTTGACCACGATTAACCTAACGAGTTGTGGTGCTGACCACGACTCGTGGTCCTGTCCGCAGTCACCCCAAAGCCAAAGTCCCCTAACCACGACCAACCTTCACCCCACGTGTCACCCCACGACTCGTGGCCTACCCCATGGGTCACAGCACGAGTTGTCCTGTGACTTGGTGTAAAAATTCTAATTTTCTCCGTTTCCACTCCCGAGTCTGATCTTAGGACTTTGGGGTATAAAAATATCTCCCCCTTGGGAAAAGTCATCCTTGAATGTTGAAAATCATATAGAAAAGCAAAGTAATGCGATCATGATATTCAAATACTAATCATAAATGTTGAAAACTTTTGGAATAACTACCTCTAAACTGAACTACATGGCTGAACTAAATTCCCGAACCACATATATATCCATTTACATGAAAGAAACTGAGGCACATGAGTTGACATGAAACTGAATAGAGTATTAAGGAAGAAACTGATATCTTAAGATGAAACTTAGCCGGAAGAGAATAATTGCGGGTATTTAGTCATCATATCGGCTTTTGCTTCCCACGTAGCTCCCTTAACATGTTGATTCCTCCTTTAAACTTTAACTGAAGCTACTTCTTTGTTCCTTAACCTTCGAACCTGATGATCCAGTATTTCCACTGGAACCTCTTCATAACTAAGACTGTCTTTCACATAGACACTTTCTACTAGAATAACTAGAGCTGGATCACCCAAACACTTCTTTAATAGCGATACGTGGAAAAACTTGATGAACTGAAGCTAATTCTAAGGGAAACTCCAATTCATATGCTACCTTGCCAACCCGTTTAACAATTTGGTACGAGCCAACATCATGGGGACTGAGTTTCCCTTTCTTTCCGAATCTCATCACTCCCTTCATGGGAGATACCTTCAGAAACACCTAATCATTAACTTCGAACTTGAGTTCTCTCCTTCTCACATCCACATAAGACTTTTTTCAATTTTGAGTTGTTTTCAACCTATCCTGTATGAGCTGAACTTTCTCCATTATCTCATGGACTGTATCTGGTCCTACCATCGCAGCTTCGCCGACTTCAAACCAACCAATAGGCGATCTACATCTCTGCCCATAGAGAACCTCAAACGAAACAATCTAAATGCTGGAATGATAGCTGTTATTGTACGCGAACTCAATGAGAGGAAAATAATCATCCCAACTACCCTTGAAGTTAATCACACATGCTCTTAACATGTCCTCAAGAGTCTAAATAGTCTGTTACGCTTGGCCATCGGTTTGTAGATGAAATACTATACTGAGCTTTAACTAAGTGCGAAGTCCTTTTTGATATGACCTCTAAAACTGGGAGGCGAACTAAGTACCTCTATCTGATATGATTGACAAGGGCAATCCATGAAACCGAATTAGCTCTCGGATGTACAGTTTGGCATAATCCTTTGCTGAATCCATAGTTTTGACCGGTAGAAAATGAGTGACTTTGGTCAACCTGTCCACGACCACCCAAATAGAGTCATACTATCGACGAGTGTGAGGAAACCCTGTGATAAAGTCCAAATTGATTTCCTCCTGCTTCCAAGTAGGGATACTGTTGTCTTGTAGCACACCTCCCGATCTTTGATGCTCCACTTTCACTTGTTGACAATTCGGACACTTAGCCACAAACTATGCTATGTCCTTCTTCATGTTATTCCACTAGTAGACTTCTTATAAGTCACGGTACTTGTTGGTGGCACCTGGATGTATAGAATATAAGGAAGCATGAGTTTCACGTAACATCCAATCTATCAAATCATCGACGTCTAAAATACATAAATGACCCTAATATCGAAGCACCCTATCTCCCCCTTCGGAGAAGACCTCCACCTCCTGGTTCTGAACTGCTTCCTTCAACTTCACCAAAATAGGTTACTCATTTTTTCTACCCTTGACCTCAATCACCACAGATGATTCTGAACCACTATGAACAATGACACCACCATCTGTCGAATCTACGAGGCGAACTCAGAGTCGTTCAAGCCGATGCACATCCTTCACTAACTCTTTCCTTCCATCTTCCACATGAGAAACACTCTCCATTTACAGTCTTCTAAGGGAATCCTCCACTACATTGGCCTTTCCAGATGATAAAGAACACTCATGGCATAGTCCTAGAGCATCTCTAACGATATTCTTTGTCATAAATTCAAATATTTCTGGATGAACACATAATGTAGGCTCTTGTGATCCGTGAACACATCCACATGGACCCCATACAAGTGGTGCTTCCAAATCTTCAATGAAAATACCACTGCTGCCAATTCCAGGTCATGCGTCGGGTAATTCTTCTCATGAGTCTTAAGCTGTCTAGAGGCATATGCAATGACCTTACCATGTTGCATCAACACACACCCAAGACCAACCCTAGAGACATCACAATACACCATGAATCCATGTGTACGCTCATGTAGGGTCAATATTCGGGCTGAAGTGAGTCGAGTCTTTAACTCCTAAAAACTCTTCTCACAGGCATCCGACCACTAGAATTTGACTTTCTTCTGAGTCAATTTAGTCAACAGTGCTTCAATGGATGAGAATCCTTCCAAAACCTCCTATAATAGCCATCTAAACACAAGAAACTCCTGATATCTGATGGATTAACTGGTCTAGGCCAATTCTTTACAGCTTATGTCTTTTGTGAGTCCACCTGCACACCCTCGCTTGACACCATATGACCCAAAAATTCTACTAAATCCAACCAAAACTCACACTTGATGAATTTAGTAAACAGTTTGCGGTCCTTGAGAGTTTGTAGCACAATCCTCGAATGAGCGGCATGCTCCTCCTCGCTCTGAGAGCATATGAGGAAGTCGTCTATGAAGACAATCATGAACATATCCAAATATTGTTTGACCACCCTATTTATCAAAGTCTTAAAAGATTCAAGAGTATTTGTTAGTCCAAAAGTCATAGCCACAAATTCATAGTGACCATACCGAGTTTGGACAGCTGTTTTTGAAATGTCACTCTCCCTAACTTTGAGCTGGTGATAGCCAGATCTGAGGTCTATCTTTGAGATGCACTTAGCACCCTAAAGTTGGTTAAACAAGTCATCAATTCTGGGGAGGGGATACCCGTTCTTGATTGTAACCTTGTTTAACTGCCGATAGTCAATGAACATACAAAGAGAACCATCCTTCTTCTGAACAAAGAGAATTGGTGAACCCCAGGTGGGCTTGTTAGGTCCGATAAAACCCTTATCTAAGAGATCCTGCAACTGTTCTTTCAACTTCTTTAGGTTAACTAGAGTTGTTTTGTAGAGAGAAATGGATATAGGTTGCGTATCAGGAAGGTCAATATCAAAGTCAATATCTCGCTCAGGAGGGACTCCTCGTAGATCATTTGCGAAAACCTCAAGATATTGACATACAACAGAGACAGATTGAAAAGTCGGGGTCTCGGATATAGCATCCTTAACCAAAACTAGATGGTACACGCAACCCTTAGAAAACATCTTCCTAGCCTTAAGGTAGGAAAAAAAGTGACCTAAAGGCACAGGTGAACTACCATTCTAGGACCGGCTCACCCGGGAATCGAAACTCTACTGTACGGGTGCTACAATTCACGGAGGTATGACATGCATGAAACCAATCCATACCAAATATGTCACGACCCGAACATAGTCCCGGATCGAGACACGGGACAAGGAGCCCCGATCGACTTCAAGTCGACCCATGACATGAACATACATCTAACTCAATCAATAAAAGAAGAAGATTTAACATAATAGATATATAGGAATTCTAAACATAACATAACATAAGAACCAAATTAACGACATACATGAAAAATTGATTACCATGTATCATGAGACGATACAACATAAAGTATACAGTTAGTACGTGGAATGTACCGAGTGTGCAAGGTAAGTAAAACGGACAGTTAAAATACATAAAAGTTCATAAGAGTAGGACAACATGATCATAACATAAATATCATAATACAACAAAAGGCTCAAGGTTTTCAAAACATTCGTAAATAAATTATAATCATACTCACGATAGAAGAGCTTTATTAAACAATACTTGAGCCAAAGAATATAATCATAATCATACATAAATCATGAGAAACAGTGGGAAATTCTTATAACCGACATACCCCATATGAGCACATATGGAGCCCGACCTGTAAACCCCTAGTCGGGAGGGCATTCACACCTTGCCAAGGGTAGAACCATAAAAAAGGTGTGATATCACAATAGAGGGCCCATTTGGGAAAAGCGAAAAGTATCATGGAGGTCCCATCATGGCTATGTTAGCGCGTAGTTTTGAGATTCAGGGCATGCTTGGACCTCGAGTATACTCGGTGACAAATACAACTCCCAAAAAATATGTAGTGCTCATAGGATAATATACATGAGATTCATAGGCGAGTTAAATCATGATAATCATAAGCATTCTTGAAATACGTTAACTATCCATGAAAGTAAGGCCGGTGAGTCGGCAAAAATCATAAATCGATAAATCATGAAGTCTATGCATACTTGTAAAACATGTATATACTTGATATTCATAAATTCATGATGAGCATTTGAGATAAATCATATCATAAGTCATAAGTCATAATGGGTTAATGAATATAAATATCAAAGTAGAACCATAACTTGATTTATCATGAAACATACATAATCGGGCAGAGTTTGTAGAAAATTTAAATCCAAAAGTTCATAATTGAAACAGTTATAAAATCTTCCCATGATTCTTAGAATATGAATTTATACATGAAGGAGATTAACCCATAGATAGATCATAAGGATTTCATAAGAATTGGGATAAAACCCCATAGAATTATCAATAGAATTTCATGAATTAGAGAGAGATTGGACATGGGTGTGAACAAATTCACTCATAAATAACCCTACATACCTAAGAAGAACTGATTCTACCACTCCCTTGATTGCCCAATGAAGAATTGAGAAGAACTTGAGGAACTAGACTTGATGTACCAACCATCATGTATGCTGCCACAAATGCAACACCAGTCACCACGGGGGACACCACGAGTCGTCGTGTACCCGACGAGTCGTGGTGACCCATCCGTTGGGTACACTGCCCATCTTCCCTTTCCTTCACCTCATCCTTGACCACGATTAACCAAACGAGTCATGGTGCTGACCACGACTCATGGTCCTAT
>JACEIK010006664.1:56062-68646 GCA_018107945.1 Datura stramonium | reverse complement strand
AAATTCATCCTTGAATGTTTAAAATCATATAGAAAAGCACAGAAATGAGATCATAATTTTAAAATACTAATCATACATGTTGAAAACTGATGGAACAATTACCTCTAAACTTAACTACATGGCTGAACCAAATTCCCGAACCACATATATATCCATTTACATGAAACAAACTGAGGAACATGAGTTGAACATGAAACTTAATAGAGTATTAAGGAAGAAACTGATACCTTAAGCTTAAACTAAGCCGGAATAGAATAATTGCGGGTATTTCGTCATCAGATCGGCTTTGGCTTCCCACGTAGCTCCCTTAACATGTTGATTCCTCCTTAAAACTTTAACTAAAGCTACTTCTTTGTTCCTTAACCTTCGAACCCGATGATCCAGTATTTCCACTGGAACCTCTTCATAACTAAGACTTTTTTTCACACAGACACTTTCTATTGGAATAACTAGAGTTGGATCACCCAAACACTTCTTTAATAGCGATACGTGAAAAAACTGGACGAACTGAAGTTAATTCTGAGGGAAACTCCAATTCATATGCTACCTTGCCAACCCGTTTAACAATTCGGTACGGGCCAACATCATGGGGACTAGTTTCCCTTTCTTTTCGAATCTCATCACTCCCTTCATGGGAGATACCTTCAGAAACACCTAATCATTAACTTCGAACTCGAGTTCTCTCCTTCTCACATCCACATAAGACTTTTGGCAATTCTGAGTTGTTTTCAACCTATCCCGTATGAGCTGAACTTTCTCCATTATCTGATGGACTGAATCTGGTCCTACCATCGCAGCTTCGCCGACTTCAAACCAACCAATAGGCGATCTACATCTCTGCTCATAGAGAATCTTAAATGAAACCATCTGAATACTGGAATGATAATTGTTATTGTACGCAAACTCAATGAGAGGAAAATAATCATCCCAACTACCCTTGAAGTCAATCACATATGCTCTTAACATTTTCTCGAGAGTTTGAATAGTCTGTTCCGCTTGGCCATCAGTTTGTAGATGAAATACTATACTGAGCTTGACCTAAGTGCGAAGTCCTTTTTGATATTACCTCCAAAACTGGGAGGCGAACTGAGTATCTCTGTCTTATATGATGGACAAGGGCACTCCATGAAACCGAACTAGCTCTCGGATGTACTATTTGGCATAATCCTTTGCTGAATCCATAGTTTTGACTGGTAGAAAATGAGTGACTTGGTCAACCTGTCCACGACCACCCAAATAGAGTCATACTATCGACGAGTGCGAGGCAACCCTGTGATAAAGTCCATATTGATTTCCTCCTGCTTCCAAATAGGGATACTGATGTCTTGTAGCACACCTCCCAATCTTTGATGCTCCACTTTCACTTGTTGATAATTCGGACACTTAGCCACAAATTATGCTATGTCCTTCTTCATGTTATTCCACTAATAGACCTCTCGTAGGTCACGGTACATCTTGATGGAACCTAGATGTATCGAATACCTGGAATCGTGAGCCTCATGTGACATTTGATCTCTTAAATGACCAACATCCGAAACACAAGATGACCCTGATATCGAAGAACACCATCTCCCCCTTTGGGGAAGACCTCTACCTTCTGATTCTGAACGACTTCCTTCAGTTTTACTAAAATAGGGCCCTCGTCTTGTCTAGCTTTTAAAGCAGTCACCAAGGATGATTCTGATCCGTTTTGAACAACAACACCACCATCCGACAAATTAACAAGATAAACTCCTACAATTCATGCTAAGAATTTTGAAGTCCCGAATCTCCGAGTTTTCACTTTTTATGCTTAATATCATGCCACCCAAAAATCATTTGAAATCTCCCGATCATAACCCAAATACGCAATTTAATCATAATACACATTCCAGACCTATTGGAATAGTCTAATCACCGATATAAGGTTATTTGGATCAAAATTTGACTGTGGTAAAACTTAGCTTCCTCAAAGCTCATAAATTTAACCAAAGATTCAAATCACTCTCGAATCACCTCGAAATCCATGCAAACTACGCAACTAAATCATAAATCACCATTTGAAACCAATAGATCTTTTTAAATCCAAATTTGAGCTTGTTAACCTGAAATATTGACTTTGGACAACCCCTCAAACTTCAAACCTTCCAAAAACTAAAAATCTCACCCAATTTTCATTAGGTTATCTCGGGAATGGTGTCATCCACCTACGCAAGTCATGAATAACAAAATAAAGATATGGAAAGGTTTGACCTAGGAAAAGGGATCTACAATCACAAAATGACCATGTGGGTTGTTACACTCCCAGGCTTGGATTCTAACCCTGCTTATTGAACTTCTATATAACATACACTTATGGCAGGGACAGGGAGTTACCTTGAACGTACCCATTTTAACCATCATCTCCATCATGGGGAACATCCATATGGTTTAGAGTAAGGGAATCATAAGCACGAATCATTTAAGAAATTCAAGCTAGGCATATAACTGATATAACATGATCTTATGAGTCGATAGGGCAAATCTTAGGGACTGAATTCATATAGGTGAGCGTGCTAAGAGACATGAGTTCACATACGTAACGAGGGTCATGACATAAAGCTGAATGGGTAATATTCGGATTGCTGACTGACGGGGTTACCTATCATCTTAGGATTCTGAACATAATCATGAGTTAAGCATAGCATCGAGCGAAACATAAGGGAAATATCTAAAGGGGAATGGATGGACTATCCCCAGATACTATTTATAGAACTTCCTTACTAGAAAACTAAAGACCTGACTTGGCCTTTCACTTACCATTTCCCTACCTTCCACGAAATAAATCTCATATTAAAATGCACAAAGGGATCTGGTACCTTGCACAGTAGTTCCCGAAACTAGAAATCATGGTAGGTTCGATAGGAATTCTTATAACATACCTGGGACTACATCTAAGGCTGACTGCCATTTACTCTTGGTTACCTGTGCTACTGAGATGGGTGGGTTGCAGACCTGCTAGCAGCACCGTCATTCGGTCTAACGGAAGGGCAATCCCCGAGTCTATGTTGGGGCTTACTGCACTCGAAACAAGCATCCCTACCAATCAAACACCTTCCTCGGTGGTGTCTACCACACCTTTGGCAAGGCGGCCAACTGGACGGGGCTGCTGAACGGCTGGACAAGGCACAGCCTTTCTGGCCGTCTCACTTGGCTGAAGGGAAATCTCTGTGTTTATGACCGGGCTGACCATAATCGAAGCAAACATCTAAGCCTACTAAGCACTTTCCTAGGTGGTTCTTCAAGCAACGCCCACAAACTGGGTAAGTAATCTCCCTCTCCCGGGGCTTGTATCCCCGAACTTGAGCTAAAGACCTCTGATGGGGTTGAGAGCGACTCCCACTACTCGACCCTTACTAGGAACTCCCTAATTCTTCGATCCTGGGCCTTTTGTTTTCCCTTTCTTCCCCCTTATGCTCTCCACCCATATTCACATCACCAAACTTTGACAGGCTCCTCTTTTTGAGTTCTAGAAACCAAGTAGTTGTCACCCCTCCGGTATGGTTCACTGATACGATAGTCTACTGGTGAGGCTGGGTGATCATGGCCCGTATCAACACCATGAGGGCGACCCCGAGTTCTGCATCTGTAACTTGAATAGGATATATTGGAATTGGTGGGGCTAGTTGACTCCCATTTTTCTAAGAAGACATGTTTTTGCACACGCGTATAGCATGAGTTAGAGGAATGGAGAGAGTCAAACTCCTAGCACGAGATAGAGTAATGAAAGAAGGGAACATTTCCTAGAGGTTTGCAGCCTCTTTTTCATAAGTGTGGCGAGCTTCACACCCATGAAAAAGACTCTGCTTAACACGGCTTTCAGACACCTTAGGACACTTCAAAACCTATTGCTCCGACACCAAGTTTGTAACGACCCAAACATAGTCCCCGATCGAGACACGGGATAAGGAGCCCCGAGAGACTCCAAGTCGACCCATGGCATGAACATACATCTAACTCAATCAATAGAAGCAGAAGATTTAACATAATAAATATAGCGGAAGTCTAAACATAACATAACATCAGAACTGGAATTCACGTCACACATGACAAGCTGATTACTCCGTACAGTCTGAAAGCCTCTAATATATTTGATGGGTCGATGGGACAACACCCCCAACTAACCAGACAAGTCTGAAACTAAATAAAGACATAACAACCACGAATACTGAACATCCTCGGAAGATGAGGACTCACCGATGCTAGCTGGACAGGTTTGAATGGGAAAGTAGTGACTAAGGATGTTGTTGAGAAAGATCTCTCGGACCTGTATCATGAGATGATATAGAATAAAGTATGCAGTCATTACGTGGAATGTACCGAGTATGCAAGGTAAATAAAATGGACAGTTAAAATACATAAAAGTTCATAAGAGTAGGACAATATGATCATAACATAAATATCATAATGCAAAATAAGTCTTAAGGTTTTCAAAACATTCATAAATCATTTATGATCATACTCACGAGAGAAGAGCTTTATTAAACATGAATTGAGACAAAGTATATAATCATAATCATACATATATCATAAGGAACAGTGGGAGATTCTTATAACCGACATAGCCCATATGAGCACACGTGGAGCTCGACCTGTAAACCCCTAATCGGGAGGGTGTTCCTACCTTTCCAAGGGTAGAACGATGAAAGAGGTGTGATATCACAATAGAGATCCCATTTGGACAAAGGGAACAGTATCATGGAGGTCACTTCTTAGCTACGTTGGCACGTAGTTCTGAGACTCGGGGCATGCTTGGACCCCGGGTCTACTCAGTGTTAAATACTACTCCCAAAATATATATAGTGTTCATAGGATAATATTCATGAGATTTATAGGCTATTTAAAATCATGATAATCATAATCATACTTGACATGCGTGAACTAGACATGAAAGTAAGGCCCATGAGTCGGCCAAAACCATAAATCGATAAATCATGAAGTTAATGCATACTTGTAAAACATGTATATACATGATATTCATAAATTCATAATGAGAATTTGAGAGAAATCATATCATAAGTCATAAATCATAATGGGTTAATGAACATTAAAATCAAAGTAGAATCATAACTTGATTTATCATGAAACATACATAATTGGGCATAGTTTGTAGAAAATTTAAATCCATAAGTTTATAATTGAAATAGTTATAAAATCTTCCCATGATTCATAGAAAATGAATTGATACATGAAGGAGATTTACCCATAGATACATCATAAGGATTTCATAAGAATTGGGATAAAACCCCATAGAATTATCAATAGAATTTCATGAATTAGAGAGAGATTGGGCATGGATGTGAACAAATTCATCCATTCATAACCCTACATACCTGAGAAGAACTGATTCTACCACTCCCTTGATTGCCCAATGAAGAATTGAGAAGAACTTGAGGAACTAGACTTGATCATCTCTGCAAAAACCTCTAAACTTGCATGCATGAATTAGGAATGGCCTAGAATGAACTTAACCTTCTTAATACTCCCTATTCATAGCTTAAAATGATGTATTTTAGGCCTTAGGAACATAGGAAATACGGAAAATCCCTTAACAAACTCGCAGGGAAAAACTAACTGCTAGTCCCAATGAGAGACTAGATGAGTCATTGTCCAAAGTCACAACTCGTGGCCACTAAGTGTCATGTACACTACCACAAACTCAACATAGGTCACCATGGGGTACACCACGAGTCGTGGTGTTCCTGACAAGTCGTGGTGACCCATATGTTGGGTACGCTGCCCATTATCCCTTTCTTTCACCTCATCCTTGACCACGACTGACCTAACGAGTCGTGCTGCTGACCACGACTCGTGGTCCTGTTCGTTGACACCCCAAAGCCAAATTCCCCTAACCACGGCCAACCTTCACCCCACGAGTCACCCCAGGACTCGTGGCCTACCCTGCGGGTCACAGGACGAGTCGTCCTGTAACCTGGGGTAAAAATTTCAATTTTCTCCATTTCCACTCCCGAGTCTGACCTTAGGGCTTTTGGGGTATAACAAAAGATAACATCAAAATTAATCATGTCTAACTCTACTAGATCAGCTGAGGTGAATTTTTGGAGGACTGTGATAGGGAAATTTATGTATACCCATTGAGCTATAACTGAGTCATCGACTGGAATCGAGACTGAGAAGGGTTCTGACAGAGTTTTGGGACTGGCTCCAAAACTAATAGAAACATTAGGTGTCATAAAATATAAGTATCCCCTAGATCTAACAATGTATATACATCAATATGAAATACTCACAACATACTAGTGGCCACATTCGGGCAGACCTCCTACTCCTGACGTGATGAGAGGGCATAAAACCTGTTCTGACGCTAACCACCACCTGCACTAGTGGATGCACCCTGCTGGGCTGGTGGAGCTGTTGGACTTGTGGCTGGGTCACGACCTCTACTAGGACCCTATTTGGCTAAAGGGAAGTCGCTGATCATGTGTCTCGGATTCCTACACCCGAAACACACTCCTGAACCTGCCAAACATCTCTGGCGTTCCTCCTACCATACTGCTCGCAAATTGGAATGTTGGGCTCTCCTGCCATGCTTCCCTAACCTGTGGAGACTGATGCTCTACCCAACTGATCACGTCTAGGTCTGGACAGAACGCTGGCTGATGATGGCGCTGGAACTGAAGATCTCTGGTGGGACTGCTGACGATTTCCGCTACCAGACCTCTACTAGAAAAACCCAAAGCTACCTATCCTAGCCCTCTTGACCTCTCTCTCCCTTTCCTTCATTTGATCCGCCTCTATCTACTGGGCGTATATAACCAATTGAGAGAAGTATAGATCACTGTTCAGCATTGCAGTCCTACACTCCTTGACCAGTGAATCTAACACTCCATACACAAATCTGTTCATACAGGCTCTCTAATCCGCAACCATATCTGACACATACTTGGACAGCTGGGTAAACTCCGAAGCGTACTCTTGAAAAGTCATATCATTTTGCCTTAAGTTGACGAACTCCGCCCCCTTTTCCTCCCTTAACTCCCTAGTAAAGAATCTATCTAAGAATGTTGTCATAAGCTCGTCCTATCTCACGGGAACTGTGCACATTGCTCTACCATCCCTCTACTGATGGTACCAAATATAAGCAACCCTTCCGCTGATAGGAGGCTAAGTTTGTTCTCTCTTCTCCTATCACCCCCATAATTTGGGTGATCTTTTGTACCTCCTCAATAAACTCATGTGGGTCATCATCCACTCTTGACCCAAGGAACTCAGGTGGATTCATCCTGAGAAAGTCTTGAACTCGAGCCGCTGCTGCATTCTCATTATAAGGGACATAGGCCACCGCCTGTTGGTTGATCTTAGTGGTCAAAGCTTGCACCAACATATGAAAAGCTACCCTAAACTAAGCATGAGACCTTCTAAGGAAAAGGACATGTTGGTGTTGGTGAGGCTTGTTGGTTCCATTCTCCATTGCCATCTTTATGGCCATTTCCGTTCCCGTTTTCTTTACTATTTACTCAATGTGGAGGCATGATTCTGGAAATGCGTATAGCACGACTTAGAAGGATAGAGAAATACTTCATTGCATGAATAGATCATGAAAGAAGGGAAATTTCCTAAAACGTATCATAGCCTCTCCCCATAAGTACGACGCGCTTCACACCTATGGAAAAGACTCTACTCAACATGGCTTTCAGGCACCCTAGGACACTCTAAACCTTTGCTATGATACCAAGTTTGTCACGATCCAAACATAGGCCCGGATCAAGACACGAAACCTAGAACCATGAATGGCTCCAAGTCAATCCATGGCATGAATATGATCACTAACAATAAATATTAATCCAATATGATAACTGAATTCTGAAATTGAGGAAGTATGAATACGCACCAACCATACAGAGTCAATACTGACAAGCTGAGATTCTACATATTGTGTGAAAATCCTCTAACATAATTGACGAGCTGATGGGACAACATCCCCAACTAGCTCACTAAAAGTATGAAACTAAAAGACATAAAGCTCAACAATCTAAAGGTCCTTGAATAATAAGGACTTACCAATAAAGAGAAACAGACTGAGCTGTATGGACTGGCTAATGGTGGGACTGAGTCTAAACTTTTGAACCTGTATTATGAAATGATACAACATAGATTATGCGGTTAGTACTTGGAATATACTGAGTATGCAAGGTAAGTAAAACATATGGAATAAGTATAATTGAAATCATGCACATAACATAAATCATAAGATTATTTGAGTAAGCACTGCATGCTGATATATGAAAACATTTATAGTCATAAACTGAATCTCATATCTAAATGGAATGACCCAAAGTTGAAAATAGAATCATATGGCTTGACATAACTAAAATCATAACTAAAAGCCTATAAACTGATAATTGGGTCAAACCTATTGAAAACATAATATCATAAGTCATAAACATGCATAACTGAAATCATGAGGAACAATGGGAGACTCATCATATAATTGACACCATCACGATAGAGCTTACATGATGCCCCAACTATTATACTCAACTGGGTAGATCCGTCCAAAACCTTGCAAGGGCAAAGGATGCTACCATGATATCGATATCAAGCTGAAGGCCCCTTATGGGAGAGGGAAACTCTCTTGAGAGATCTCAAATATATATAAAATTATGTTGGTGCATAGTTTTGAGACCGAGAAACCTTGGAGATCCATGCATACTCGGTGCTAGACACTGCTCCCAAAAATATGCATAGTGCTCCCATCGTTTTTCAACAAAGCTGAAATCATAACTACATGCATAGTATAAAATCTGAACATGGGGAGTTTTGACTCCAAAACATATCATAAGTTGTAGTGGGAGTCTTAACTCAAAAATATATGATAAGCTGATATTATTAGCCTTAACTAAATCATAAAAACATACTTAACTTGAGTAGGCTTGCGCAAATCTTAAAATCATGCATGCTTGTAATAGACTTCAAAAGTCAAAATCATAGATTCATACATGGGTAATTTGTAAACATACATACATGATGCATACTTCATCATACTTGAAATCGTCAATCATAAACTAGACTTTTCATGAACTTGCATTATTGGGCATAATTTTCTAAGATTTGAAATCATGAATTTATAATCAATTAGTATATAAAATATTCCCATGAATCTTAAAACATTCTTTAAAACATGAAGGGAATTGACCCATAAATAAATCATAGTTAATTTCATATAATTAGGATAAAACCCCATAGGATCATGAACTTAATCTAGAAATTGAATTCATAGAATTGAGGAGAATTATGAGCATGAGAGTGAAAGGAACCCTTATTCATGGCCTCGCATATTGATGTTGGGCATATTTTGATGCCCATTTACCATGTTTTTACCCATATTTGATCATGTTTTGAGTTCATAATCCATAATTATTCTTAAATCATGTGTGTGCGTGTTTTATGCGATAACAAATAATTTGAGTTGATTTGAGCAGGGAACTAAGGAAAATAGGATAAAAATGATGCAAGAAATGAAGATTTGAGGATCTAACGGGTTTGGTGGTATGGTTGGCGCCCCACACCAAGTCCCAAAATTCAGAAAACAAAGTCTCAGTCTAGTGTGATGCGCCAGCCATCAAACTTAAGAGAATTGCACTTCAAAGATTTGGTGAGATGAGTGGCGCCCTGCGCCAGAGGTATCTAGACTTAGAGAAATTTAATGAACACTTTGGCGAGATAAAGGGGATGGCGCGCCAGACCCTATCCGGAGTTGAAATTGCTGGAAATTTAACTAAGTCTATGGAGAGATAGGATAGGCGGGTCGCCAGGGTCATTCCAGGGCGAAAAACACAGATTTTAAAGCCAAGTTTTGAAGGGAAGAAGCATCATTTGAAGGCTTATCTATAAATAGTGACCTTAGGTTGTCTGTTAAAAAAGTTTTGGACTTCTTGAAGCAGTCTTTACTCATATTTTTTATTCCGTAGTTCATTCATGAAAGTTTGTAAGCCGTTTGGAAGGAAGACAAAGTTCTACAACTAGGCTTTCTCTTTTTTACTTCATATTTTCACATGATGATGACTAAATATTTATTTTTTCACCTGTCTATGAGTGGCTAAACTCATATTCTAGGGTTGTAGCCATGGTGAATGGTTGATTGTTTGAAAGACTAATTAAACTTAGTTTTGATTTTTCAATTATGGTTGTTTGTATTTATTTGTGTTAATTTATTATTTATAAGCTTTATCATCCTGTAAGTAATCCGTTGGCTTTCGACTGAACTTGGGAAAAGGAATCGAAAGGGAAAAAATAAATATAGAATGGGATTCAAAGACCCTTGAACCCATTGATAGGATAGAAGTTATTATTAAGGATAGCGATATACCCTTCAACCTCATTTAGTTGAAGTACAAGTAGGCATAACCGTCATTTGATTGTTCTCCTGCGACCATAGGGATATAGGCATTAGGGTTCATGAAATAGTTCTTGGATTCTGGGGATAGTGGCAAAAAATGGGACAGTAACTTGCAACTAACAACCATAGGAAGAATCATGCTAGTTTAATTACGTCTAAAAAACTCAACTTGAAACCAACCAAGTGTCATTGCCCTAGTCTGTTATCATTATTGAAATACAATCAAGCTTGCATTTGTCTTAGTCACTTTTACATTTGAAGTTTTAGTAGTTTAATTTTCCAAACCAATCTTCACTTTACTTGTTTTATAGATTAGTGAAATCAAAGTACAACCTTATAACAATTAAATTTACAAATCCCTTGGGTATGATATTTGGACTTCAAAACCCTACACTACTTGACGACAATGTGTGCTAGGGCGACATCAAGTTTTTGGCGCCGTAGCCGGGGACTTGAATATTGTTTGATTATTTGTAGGTTAGGATTTTATTTCACTATTATGTATATGTCATGACCCGAACATAGGCCCAAATTGAGACATGGGAAAAGGAGCCCCGAGAGACTCCAAGTCGACCCATGGCATGAACATACATCTAACTCAATCAAGTAAAACGGAAGAATTAACATAATAATATAATAGAAATCTCATCATGAAATAATATTGAAGTCGGAAATTACATGACACATGATGAGCTAATTACTACATATAGTCTGAAAGCCTCTATATAACTGATGGGTTGTTGGGACAACACCCCCAACTAACCCGACAAATCAGGAAATGAAAAAATGCCAAGATAACTGATACTGAACGGTCCTCAAGAGATGAGGACTCACCACAAAAGCTGGATGCTAACACCGAAAACTAACAAGTGACGGGACTGAGTCTGGAGATCGGAGCCCATATCATAAAACGATATAGGATAGAGTATGTGGTTAGTAGTGGAATCTACCAAGTTTTCAAGGTAAATAAAATGGACATTTGAAATACATAAAAGTTCACAAGAGTAGGACAACATGATCATAACATAAATATCATAATGCAACATAAGGCTAAAGGTTTCAAAACATTTGTAAATCATTCATAATCATACTCACCAGAGAAAAGCTTTATTAAACACGACTTGAGCCAAATTATATAATCATAATCATACATAAATCATGAGGAACAATGGGAGATTCTTATAACCAACATACCCCATATGAGCACATGGAGCCTGACCTGTAAACCCCTAGTCAGGAGGGTGTTCTTACCTGCAAAGGGTAGAACCATGAAAGGGTGTGATATCACTCATGAAAGGCCCATTTGGGCAAAGGGGACAGTCTCAAGGGAGGTCCTATCGTGACCTACAACGACATGTAGTTTTGAGACTCGGGGCAAAACTGGGCCCTGAACCTACTCGATGTTAAATACTACTCCCGAAACATATATAGTTCTCATAAGATAATATACATGAGTTTAATAGGCTAGTTAAAAATCATGATAATCATAAGAATGCTTGAAATACGTGAACTAGCCATGAAAGTAAGGCCTGTGAGTCGGTCATAATCATAATAGGCCTGTGAGTCGGTCATAATCAAAAATCAAAAATCATGAAGTTCATGCGTACTTGTAAAACATGTATATACTTGATATTTATAAATTCATGATGAGCATTTGAGAGAAATCATATCATAAGTCATAAATCATAATGGACGAAAGAGGATCAAGATCATAATGAAATCATAACTTGATTTTTCATAAAAACATGCATAATTGGGCACAATTTGCTTTAAATCCGAATCTATAAATGTATATTTTAAATAGTTGTAAAATATTCCGGTAGATCATAAAACATGATTTAATACAAGAAGGGAAATAGCTCATAATTCGATCATAAGGATTTCATAAGAATTGGAATAGAACTGTTACACCCCGTAAAATCTTGACATTTAGATGGCCTATTCACATGCTGGTTAAGAGTTTTAGAATGCCATACATGCTAGAAAAAGGCATGGGGGAAGACCGGAAAAATGTCGCGTCAAACCATCATAAGAGAAGGCCGGGCAGGCCCCTCCGCGATGGCCAACGTGCCACGGAGGGCTCACCTCTGCAATGGCCAACGTGCCACGGAGGTGAGATGCAGTCCCAAGTATATAAAGCCCCCACTTCGGTTTTAATGATAATTATCAAATATTTCCAGTGAATAAACCAGAGAGTAACCAGAAA
>JACEIK010006663.1:53487-68187 GCA_018107945.1 Datura stramonium | reverse complement strand
ATATATAAGTGTGTGTGTGTGTGCGCGCACGCGCGCATACACACAAATAATAAAAAAATAAAAATACAAGGTACAAATACTAAAAGGACACTACTTAATTACAAAGTTGGTTTGATGGTTGGACACTTCCACTTTCATATTAAAGGTCGTGGGTTTAAACTTGCCAAACCTCATTCTTTTTTACTTTTTTAATCTTACTATTTTATTTACTCACTTTTTAAAATTGTGACACCACTTATGAAAAATTATGCGTACTCCACTGCTCCCCAAGGTTCCATGGTTACTTCCAAACACGCGCACTCGCGGCTGAAAGTTTGAAGTTTGAAAAAACAAATTTCCCAGAAAAACTAAATAGGAAGAATAGTTTTTGAGATAATTGAAGAAAATAGTATATGTTTAGTTCACAAATAATTCTCCTTAAATAGGTACATCATCTACGATTTCATTACCAAAAAATCATAAGAAGACAAATAGAGTTAATGTAACGAAACATTGCTATTGCTTTAAAGACATAATTGTCATAAAGACATAACTTCAAATCTTCTGAAAAGATAATATCTTTTTATTAACGAATATATAAATTAAAGAAACCGTCACTTAAATGAATGTAAACTATTTATTAAAAAAATAACTTAATTCTTTCACTCCATATATACATATGATTTAGAGATGTTACGTGGATTAATTGTGAAGAGTAAAGAGAATAATACCAACATTATTCACCTCTTCTTCTGATGATTCTCCAAGGACATATATAGGGAATGTGCATAGGTGGTGGTTGTCCATAGAGGACCTCAAAAGGTGTCGTGTGGATTTCTGAATGAAAAGTAGTGTTATACCACCATTATACCAGTGATGGAAAACTGGCCCAATTTTTTTGGCTATCAACACAAAAGCATCTTAAGTAGGTTTTCATAGTTCTGTTAAGCACATCTATTTAAGGATGGTAAGTAGTAGAAGTGCTCAATGTAATCCCTTGTATTGCATACAATTCTTTCTAAACTTTAATCATGAATATAGGGTCCTTATCAGTTTTTAGACATTTCATGAAGTTTGTACACCTGATCCAAGAATAATTGGGCCACAGAAGTGGTTGTGTAAGGATGGTAATGCTTAGAAAACGCCTATCCTTTGTAAGTCTGTCAACATCTACTAGGATGGTAGTCTTACCTTTAGACTTTGGAAACCTATCTATGAAGTCTATATTTATGTTAGTCCAAGCAGAAGAGGGTATCCTCAATGGTTAGAGAAGTCATGAATAAGCAGCACTATCGTATTTGCTTTTTTGACAGGTTGCACATTGTCTCACGAACATAGTCACATTCTATTTGAGTCCCTTTCAATATAACTTTTGAAATCCAAATTAAATATTCAAATAGAATTTCAACTTTAATTAACTAACATCAAATCAAGGTCAAATGTACTCTTTAGTGTAGTCTCCAACATTTACGGTCCTTGTTTCCTGTTGGTTAGACAAATACAATAAAATAAGTAATCGTTTAATACGATAGATAAGTAAAAATAGTCATGGGATAAATATATTGTACCTTATATTTTTAGTTTGATTACTAATTTTGAAATAAGTTATCTCAAAATTAAAAATAGTATTGAGATATATAACTTGTACCTTCTAGAGAGTGGATAATATTTTCAGGATAAAATAATAAAATTAACAAAAATAGCCCAAAAGTCCTAAAGTTCTGCAAAAAAATTTAAAAACTCAATAAAATGAAGGATATTTTTATAAATAAATAAATAAAATTTAAAAATTATGCAATGAAAGTTATTTTTAGTATAACATACTAAATAGTTAAAAATAAATAATACCAGTGTTGACGGTTAAATTTTATCAAATTTAAATCTATAAGAAATTTTGAATTATCTTAAATTCCAAATATATTAATCCAAATATATATTGTAAATTACTATAATTGGTTAATCATTTGAGTTCAATAAATATGAATTTAATTAATGGTCTAATTTCTTGGGCTAGTGCATCAAATTAGCTTACAAATGATGAACCCACTTTATTGATCCTAAGATGTCATCTTTTTAGAAGCCCAAATTGGAACCTTGTGTCAAATAACGTGTCACGCCAATTCAAATAAAAGAGTCAATATGATCTGCCACGTGTCAAAATGACGCAACATGCCTAATCAAATCAAAGACCAATAAAAATGTGTCATGTGTATAAGTGACATGTTTCGATCAATCAAACATTACCATGTCAACTTAAATCTGATTGATTGAAAGAAGTCCGTCCTAATTGCAACTCTTCCATCCTGCAACTATAAATAGGGGTCTCATAATTCAAAAAAGAGACCTGAATTCAACACAAGCCAGAGAGAGCTCGTGGATCAAACATTGTAGATTTCTCTACAAGCTATAAGCATTCAAGCAGTCAAGTATTTCTCTACAAGTTTCAGAGATCAAGACGAAGATTCTAGAACAAGCTTCTAGCTCTTGAATTTAAATACAAATCAAGATCAAGACCCCCAAATTCAAGATCAAGCTCGAAAGCTCTTGAATTTAAGTACAAGTCAAGATCAAATTCAAGATCAAACTAAAAAGCCCTTGATTTATATTTGAAAGGAAGAATTAGAAGATTTATAGAGATTGTAACACTCAAGATTGTAACACTCACATTCGCAATAAAATACTATGATTGTTGCAATATTTTTCGTCCTGATTATTATTTTCTCAACGTGAGATTTTATTGTCTACAAATTCTGGCACGCCCAATGGGACAGTATCTACCTCTCATCTCATCTTTTCAAACACTAAAATTCAAGAACATCGAAATGACTTCAAAGAAGATCAACTCCAAATCAGCTTCCTCTAAGGTTGCTGACTCCAAGTTCTATATTGATATGAAAAGAATTCTCGATGTTACGTTTGAAAGCCTACTAGCTATAAGAAACAAGGAAAGCATATTGGGACATCAAGCACTCCATGTGTCGCCCACATCAATTCCAATCTTTGGATGTTCATCCCCAAAAGAAGTAAGATCCTCATATCCATCAGAAAGAGGAAGCAATATTGCTGAAAGAATTAAGAAGACTCTTGATTTACTTTACCTCTTTGGATTGATGAACTCTACCACGAAGGGAGATAATGATACTTCAAGTGACAAATCATCTCTACTTACACCGTATAAAGTGAGCCAGACAAAGATCAACTTATGTGACAATCTATGCTATTCTCACACATCCACAACGATCATGCAAACAATGATGATTGACGCTTCCACTATAGAAGAACAACTTGAAATTTTTACTAAAACAGTTAAAGGCTTGACAAAGCACGTGCAAGAATAAGATGCTAAACTTCCAAAGCTGACAAATAAGATGGAAAGCATGACTGTGAGAGAATCAATTCATGTGCCTATGAAGCTTCCTAAAATTCAAGATAAAGGAGAATCCTCCATAAAGAAAATAACAATATTCAAAGAGATTCAAGGACGACTTGCTACTGTTTGCAAGAGGAGATCTGTGCTCGATCAAGCTGTTATATGAAAAGTTTTGTATGTTTACTGATGCATCTGGACTTAAGGCTAATCTATCCAAACGTCAAATATATTTAGGAGTGGTTGATAATGATTCGAAAGAGGCTATATAGAGGCTGCTAGGATATGAAATGGGTGAGTTGTCTTTCAAATACCTGGGGGTACCATTAACTATGAAGAGGCTAACTATTGCACAATGTTTGCCTTTGATCTCTGAGATCACAACAAGGATTACCACATGGATGGCGAGGAGTCTGTCTTATGTAGGAAGACTCCAGTTGATTAAGATTGTGCTATTTGGTGTGCAAGCGTATTGGACACAGCTGTTCCTACTCCCTAAGAAAGTAATCAAATTGGTGGAGGTCGTATGTAGAACATACATGTGGACTGGAGAAACAAATATTTCCAAGAGGGAATTAGTATCATGGGAAAAGGTATGCTTACCAAAGAGTGCAGGAGGCCTAAACATGCTGAATTTAGGAATTTGGAATGAAGAAGCCATTTGTAAATTATTTTGGGCATTGAGTCAAAATAAGGAGGAAGCGGTCAGTACGTGAAATGTACCATGTATGAAAAAACTTTGGCTCACATGGGTGTATACATACTATATGAAATATCAGTATAACATAAATGGAAATCTCAATACAAGCTTCATGTGGATGGTGAGAAAGATATTTAAATGTGGGAAGCTTTGGACAATGTTGACACCCAGTTTGACCGCTATATATCCGTCTAAGTTGTTTTATTAATATATATATATATATTTTTTTAAAAATTACTCTTTTTACATAATTGTTTAGTTCGCATCCATAATATACTAATGTTAATTATCATACTTAATTAGCTCTTGCATAATTATTTTTTATTTATATATTTTTCAAGTTTCTCTTTAAAATATTATTACATTAGTTTTAAGTTATTGATTTTTCAAGTATTATATGTAATTATGTCATATATAATATTCATAATAATATATATATATACATATATATATATATATATACATATATATATATATATATATATATTTATACATATATTTTTCAATTATATAAGTTTCATTTATAAAATATAAGTTACTTAGTTTTATAAAATATTTATATTTAATTTTGTAATAATAACATTTTATATAATTTTATCGTAAATTAAACTATTATATTATTTATTTATTATTAACTCATTTATAAATGTAGTATTTTTATTTTGTAATAATAACATTTATATAATTTGATCGTAAATTAAACTATTATATTATTTATTTATTTATTAACTCATTTATAAATGTAGTATTTTTATTAAATTAATAGCAGCTAATTTCAATTTCATCAAATTCATTTAAAATTTAGCCACTTTTCACTTAATTCATGTCAATTTTAGCCATTTTGATCAAAATTTAACCACATTTCAAATTCTCATTCAATTTCAATTAAAACCCTACCCATTTCACTGCACGTGACCCGTGGGATAACCCATTTAACTCATTTTTAATCTCAGCCCTCTATCTTATTTGATTCAACGATCCATATTCAACCTCTCTTTCTTCCTATTTCTATTACCCAAACCTACCAAAACTCTAATACAACTCTCATTTTCTTTTTTTTTCTTATCAGAAGTCGTCGCACAGTCCTTAAGACTCCCCTATCCCTCGTCATTTTCCACCATCTCCGAATAAGCCCAGCTGCCAGATCTCCCTTCATGTCTTCTCTCCTCTCGCCTGCTCTAGTGAGACCAACATGAAACTCTGGTCACTGTTCCGGTGAAACCCAAGCGTCGCTGCCCCTTTCCTCCTCCCTCGCTGCTCCAACAGAGAGTACCACCACCACTGCACTACGTCAACCTCTTTTCCCCTCCGTCTCCCTTTTCTTCTTTTCGCCAAAACTAGACAACCGTTAACACAGTAGATCACCAACTTTCCTCTCTTCTTATTTTCTCCCTCTCACCCGAAACACTCCATTAACATCGAACAACCTCCATTCTCCGGTGCAACCAGACCCTCCATTAATGCCGGAGCTTTCTTCTCACGACTCCGACGAATGACCAAACAGGCGCGCCCTGCTTCCATCGTTTCCTCGATCACTGGCCGCCACTGGTCGGTGTCCCAGCGGCTACGCATCACCACTGCTCCGGCCAGTCACTATTTCTGATTTCGACATCCACCATCGACATACTCTCCAGTCTCCAACCGAATCAATGACTGTGAAGAATTTGACATATTTATTTTGGATCTGTCTCCAGTTATTTCTTGCAATATAAATGATCTCTTTTTTGATAGCTTTCTGTGCAATATTCCCGTAACATGGAGTATTGATTTCTTTACTTCTTGTTCAATTCTAGGTTTAGAAATTAGTACAAATTTACTGTTTAATTTTTATTCAATATTTGTTAACTGTTGTATCCTTTATGTTTATATGAATCTTTTCTGTATGTCTTAATCATGATGCTCTACATGACTGACACGTTATATTTATACAGCTTTATCAAATTAATCATCTTTACATTCTATTGTGGATAAATGGATCTGAAATTCATAGATTTGAATGTAAATTTATGTTTAAGATTTTTGTATTATTATTTATTTGTCCTCTGGATTGTCATATGCAAAGGTAGTTGATTTTCTGCAAATTTTTTGATTCAGCCCTAATCTTGCATTTATGTCTCCATGAAATTAATAGTTTGTTTACTTGTGATCTAAGACTGTCTCAACAGTGCAGTTGCCAAAGTTTGATCTCATGGTACACCTTCTTGAATATGTTTAACCTTGAAATAATATGATCTCTTTCCCATATTCTGTGATAGCATTTTTACATATGTTAATCGATTAATTCGGGACAACTTAGTATTTGATTAATTTTGGCAACTTTAATTGATTCTATGCATAATCCATTCACAATTGCTATGATCAAGTGAAATCTTTATTCATATTTGTTTTCTTTTGTTGATCGGTCAGCAACCTTTAATATTCAACTATATTTGGCAAACTCGAATAAATTTGAGAGTAGTATTTTGTACTAGTCTCTTATGTGATAAATATGGTAAGTATGATTTGTCCTCACCTTTCTCTCCATCGAATTAATAGTAACAGCGGTAATGTTTGAATGATTAAATAAGTGTATGATATTTTGCAACCTAATCAATTCAATTACATTAAATTAATTAGAGAAAAGATGGTGTGACTTATTGATATGCTTCCTTAATTGATTTGGTACATTATTTATCTATGGTTTTTCTTTATGCTAAATGAATTTGTCCTAATCCTAGAAAATCTTTTATGATTTATGCACTCTTTCAACTATTTCAAATAATTACATGACAGCTTTAGTATTTGTTTACTTTGGTAATTAGATTTTTTATGCATAATTGATTATGACTACATTAATTATGGTAAATATGATTTTTTTAATATATGGGATTGATTAGTCTTTTTTCTTAACTGATTTAGTTGATTATGGTAAATAATTATTTGATTATTCTCTTGTTAATATTTATTTGATTATAGTAAATAATCATGTGATTATTCTCTTGTTTATTAAAGAAAGTCGTTTAATTGATTACGATTGAATATTATTTCCTTTCTTAGAAATTCTTTTTTACTAATTAACTATAAATATGCCCTTCTCCTCTCGTTTTTTCAAAAAAAAAATTATTTTGAAGACTACGACTTTGATCTCTTTAACACGGGGAAAAACACTACCATTCTTTCGGCTACATAACATTCAAACTTTACCAATTCTCTAGAGGCACAACTTTGCTTCTCTTTTCTTTTACACTTGAATCTTGGTTGCTCTCTCTCTAGTAAAAATATTGTCTCCTTGTCTTATACTTGTTGAAAATTTAAAGTCCCTCTTGCTTCGCAAAATTAATCTTCAGTGTTGAATACATATCTCTTAACTGGTTAGTCATTCGATTATGCAACCTTTGTTATTTTGTTAATAATATGATTTATGTTTAATGTTTATTGCTCGATAGTTTTCTTTAAGCTTGCATGGAAAGTGTCATTCTTTTAGTTTCATTTACGACTGTGATATTATTATTTTATCTATATATGTGTTGCTCGTAGTTATTTAGTCATGTTTAAAGCAGGTACTTCCTTGACTTTGTTCAGATATACAAAAGAATTGCTCGGGTTTAAAAGGGAGTGAAAGGGCTGTTTAAAATTAGTCAAATTTGATATTATCTACTTTTATGTATTTTGTTATTTCATTATGTTGTAACGTTGAAATAAACTAATAATGGTGGGAAAAAGGGTGGGAAAAAGGGGATGTTTTAAAAGCAAGGAATTATGTGTTGTTTGCTTAAACTTTTTTTTTTTTTTTTTTTCTCAACTTTGCAATTTTCTTACAAAATCCTTTTATTTTCTATCAAACTCATTGCCTATTTTCTCCTTTCAACTAATAAATAGATAATATATTTTATAAATTACTAATTATATTTGAATACTCAAATATAGTTATTGGGAAAGTAAAGTAATATTGATCTAATTTCGAACGTTTAAAAAATTAAGCCGACCCTTTCCTAAGTAACATCAATCCATAATTTCAAAAGAATTATGTGTAGTTATATATAGAAATTTCATGTGTTTACATTGTAAAGTTTAAATCTTTATTTGATTTCTTATATATATTATTAATTTCAACTTAAGACCGACCTCCAATTAATATGTTGGCTAAGGTTGAAGATCACGGTTCACAATATCGTTGTCACCCGATAAAACAACAACAAATATTTTTGTACATCTTAAAACCCTCTCATATTTTGTTTATCACCTTGCATACATTTTATATCTTGATAATAGATTTTAATTATAATATTTTTCATTTACTCTGATAGGGTAGTTAGGATTTTCATATAGATATTTGATTATAAGTTGATTAAAACTTTATTATTATATTCTTTCTTCTTGCTTATTTGAATAATTCGCATTTTCTAGTCTCTCTAGTTAATGGTTAATTTTAGATGTTTAGAAGGACTTACTTGTACAATCAATTTTTAAATATCTTATCACCTAGCATCATTTTAAATTAGTCTAACTCATGCATAACTCATTCCCTCACTTTGAACAAAATGTGTAGTTTCATTTTTACTTATTATTTAAGTAAAGTAAGCTCTCATGTCTATTATCTTATCACTTTGTTTGTATTAATTAATTAATTAGCTTTATTTTTGCTTATATATTTATTTGGCCTGAAGTAAATTATATTTTTAATCACTTAGTTATTCTTAGATTTAATAATAAGTGATCATTTTTTGTTACTTAGTTATTTCTCCACATAATTAATGAATCTGGAAGGGACCTACAGCTGTGGATCTCGAAGGGTGCCTAACACCTTTCTTTCGAGGTAATTTGAATCTTTAGCCAACTCTGACGACCTAAGCTAGTTTCAAACAAACCTTTAGTATCGTACGGTGCCCTAACACACCATATTTCGTTAGGTGGCGACTCTTTCTTCAATAATCCTAAAAGAGTTGTCACTTATCGAGTTTCATTTTTCGCGAGAAAAATGGGGCGCAACAGATAATATTGAGTTCACGAAACTAGTATGACCAGTGGGGCATGTTCCAGATTGCTGCAGTGTATAGGAGTATTAGGGGGCTGGTAGAGAAGGTAGAGTTGAGAAGCTTGGTATGCCACAATATAGCATGTCCTAAATACACTTTTATCTTGTGGCTGGCACTGCAAGGAAGATTAAGAACAAAAGACATCCTAATGAGATGGGGAATAAACGTGAATGCTAGATGTGTCCCGTGTGACATAATTGATTAAACAGCAGCCCATCTTTATTTTGAGTGCTTGTATGCCAGAGGGGTATGGCAGGTTGTACTTAAATGGATGAATTGGACTTGTATTATACTAGAATGGGAGGATGAATAGAAGTGGCTGAAGCAAACAGCTAGGAGGAAAACTGCAAGATGTAAACTATTTAAGACTTGTTTTGCTGCAGTAGTTTACGATATCTAGAATGAGAGAAACATGAGGGTATACCAACAATCTAGACGAGATGAAGGCATGCTAATTCGTACGTGAAACTCGATATGTGCATCAGAGTTTGTGGGAATACAAGTATAACACGATTGCTGGAGACATTGGAGAATGGATAGATTACTTTTTGATGTTTTCGTTGTGTTGAGGATAGATGTTTATATGGGTCTAGACTTCAAGAGGGGCTGAAATTAGTCATATTCACCCCTGGTTTTGTATTTTTTACCAGTAATTAATAAAATTTGTTTTTAATTACCCAATAAAAAAGAGATTCAAGTGTCTGCTCTAGGTTTAAATTCTGTTGATCAATTGAGGACTTCATCATAGGAGTCATCAAAGATAAATCAGAGTCTTCATCCAGATTCTCTCTCACATATCCTAAGCCATATACACAAAGAATTGATAACTTGAAGATGTATGTTGGTTATAACCTCCTAAATTCTAATAATTTAATCGCAAAGGAAATCCTAAACAACATGTAGTGCATTTTATCGAGATTTGCAATGATGCTAGAACTTATGGTGATTATCTTATCAAACAATTCGTCTGATCTCTCAAAGAAAATGCTTTTGATTGATATACAGATCTTGAACCTAGTACTACAGATAGTTGGGAGCAGCTAAAGCAAGAATTTCTCAATCATTTTTATTGCACAAGGCGTACCATTAGTATGATTGAACTTATAAATACACGTCAATATAAAGATGAGCCAGTTGTTGACTTTCTCAATCGTTGGAGGAGTTTGAGCCTCAACTACAAAGATCGCCTCAGTGAAATCTCTAGCATTGAAATGTGCATCCAAGGCATGAATTGGGGTCTTCGCTACATCTTGCAAGGATTAAAGCCCAATATATTTGAAGAGTTGGCGACCCGTGTGCATGATATGAAGTTGAACATGGCTATGAGTGGTGATTAATGGTTACCTGTCTGTGAGTAAGATAAAGATATAGAAGAACTCCATAGTGGGGGCAAGTTTTCATCTGAAGATGATTTTGAAGAGTCCATGTAATCACAAAGATCCTTAATGCATGAGCCTAAATTGCAAGTTACGATACTCCTTATCGCACGAGTATAAACTGCAAGCTACAATGCTCCTCAACGCACGAGCCTAAACTGCAAGTTATGAAGCTCCTTATTGCACGAGCCTAAACTGTAAGTTACAAGTCTCCCCAACGTACAAGCCTAAACTGCAAGTTATGAAGCTCCTTATCGCATGATTCTAAACTGCATGTTATAAAGTTTTTCAAATTCGAGCCAAATCTTCAAGTTGCAAGTTCTTCAAATTCGAGCAAAATCTTCATGTTGCAAGCTCTGCAAATTGAATCTAAATCTTTAAGTTGCAAAGCTCTTCAAATTCGAGTCAAATCTTCAAGTTGCAAACTCTTTAAATTCGAGTTAGTTCTTCAAGTTTCTAAGACCTTCAAAATATAGCAGTCTTGAAGTCAAAAAAATCTCCATGAAAATGAGTTAAATCTTCAAAATGTTACACTCAACTGTCGCACCTTGGCCATTTGATTCGTGGGGATTAGATATCATTGGTCTGTTGTTGAAATCTTCTGGTGGACACTTGTACATCTTGGTTGCAACAGATTACTTCTCCAAATGGCCCGAAGCTATCGCTCTTAAAGAAGTAAAGAAAGAGAATATTGCAAATTTTATCCGAGTCAATATTTTCTATTATTTTGGCATTCCTCATTACATAATAACAGACAATGGCAATCCATTTGATAACAGGTTGATGAACAAGATTTTTTATCTCTTTGGTTTCAAGCAGCGTAAATCTTCTATGTGTCATGTTGTCGCTAATGGTCTAATTGAAGCATTTAATAAGACTTTGGTCTTTTCCTCAAAGGCGGATACGATTGAATTAGCTTTGGACTACGAGAGACTTGTTGAAGAAGGTCATCTCCAAGTCCAAACAGGATTGGTATGAACGGATGGAAGAAGCTTTGTCGGCATATAGGACGACTTACCGCACACTAATACAAGTGACGCTTTATTCTCTTGCTTATGGAGTTGAAGTGGTCCTACCACTTGAGCACCAAATGCCTAACTTTAAAGCTTGCATTTAAGAAGGGCTCACCAAAGAGGAAAATGCTCGACTGCAGCTTGCAGAGTTAGAAGCATTGTATGAGAAGAGACTGCAAGCTCAACAAAATTTGAAATGTTATCAAGCCCATCTATCTCGTGCTTTTAACAAAAAAGTTCGCTTGAGATGCTTCTGAGTAGGAGATCAAGTCCTTGCAGTAAGAATACCTATTTTCACTTTCCATAATCTGGGGGCAAATTCATCTCAAAGTGGGATGGACCATATGTCATACAAGAAGTGTATTCAAATGGCGCTTGCAAGCTTGTTAATGCAGAGGGTGTAAGGATTGGTCCTATTAACAAAAAATTCTTGAAAAAGTACTATTCTTAAAGCAAGATGATGCTCCTTAAGGAACGAGCATAAACAACATGTTGCTCCTAGCCTGCAAGAGTATAAACTGTGCACGACTCAACCCAAAAAAACAATCTTTTAGGCTGAAAATCTCGCAAGGGGCGGCGTAGGCGAAAGTTAGGACGCAAAAGGTCCGCTAAATTGAAACCTTGCAAGAGGCGATCCAGACAAAAGTTAGGATTAAAAAAACTCACTCTTTATGAACTATGGAATGACTTGATTCTCTTCATCGAGGTACGTAGACAACTTAGAGTTTCATTCTAAGTTCAGTCTTATGAGTGCAAAAAAAATGTATATACATCGTGTTGTTGGTTGAGGTATGATGGAATAAAAGGCACTTGACCGGACACAAAAAGATCAGGTCTATAGACATTCTATCATTAAAATTTGGATCCTCACTAAACACTAGTGGTACAATGAATGCGAATCTCCATAAAAAATGGGTTCCTCTGATAGTGCGACTGTAATCTCTTAGAAAGTTACTAAGTATTCAATCTAAAGCCTCAAATCAACCACATCTTCATATTAAAGCCTTTAAATCCTCCAAATCTTCAAGTTGAAGTTCTCAAATTCACGAAGTCTTAAGTTGAAATTTTCCAATCCACCATATTTGCAAGTTGAAGTCTTAAAGTTCACCAAGTCTTCAAGTCGAGACCCTCTAAGTTTCAGTCTTAAGGTGGACGAAATTTGTCTCTTTGCACCTTAAGCTGGCCTTTTCATGGATTTATCTTTAAAAAGATCTTTAAATTTTCAGTCTTAAGGTGGACAAAATTTGTCCCTTTGCACTTAAGTTGACCTTTTCATGAATTTATCTTTAAAAGGATCTCTAAATTTCCAGTCTTAAGGTGGATAGAACTTGTCCCTTTGCACCTTAAACTAACCCGTTTGTCCCTTTGCCTTAGATGGTGTAAAGTCTTTGTTGTAGACTATGTTAAATCTTTGTCTAGACAGTGTGAAGGCTTTGGCTCAGACGGTGTAAAGTCTTCATCTTAGCAAATGTAAATTTTTTGGCTTAGACGGTGTAAAAGTCTTTGTTACAGACCAGGTAAAGTCTCTTCATTATACGGTGTAAAGTATTTGGCTTGGATAATTTGATTCCTTTGGCTCAGACAGTGTAAAGTCTTCTCCTTGAGCAATGTAAAGTCTTTGACTCAGACGGTATAAAAGTCTTTGCCACAGACGGTGTAAAGTCTTTGGCTCAGACAATGTGATGCCTTTTGTTCAGACTAGTGTAAATTCTTTGCCTTGGGCAATGTAAAGTCTTTTGCTCAGATAGTGTAAAATTCTTTTCCACAGACTAGGTAAAATCACCTTAGACGGTGTAAAAGTCATTGGCTCGAACAATATGACGCCTTTGGTACAGACAGTGTAAAGTCTTCGCCTTGAGAAATACAAAGTCTTTAGCTCCGATGGCGTAAAAATATTTGTTGTGGACCATGTAAAATCTGTCGCAGATGGTATAAAGTCTTTGGCTCGAATGATGCAACACTTTGATCCAAACAGTGTAAATCCCTCACCTTAGATAAAGCAATATCTTTGTCTCATGAGTAATGTCTTGCCATAATGAGTAACATCTCAAAGGGGATAGTTATTGGCATCACTTTTAGATTAGCTTTTCATCAAGAGTAGTGTTCTTTTCCCTACAAGGAAGAGAGAAAAAAAGACAATACAAAAAAACACAAGTGGAGGTAAATATTATTACCTATCAAGACGTTTCAGATTTGGAAGTCGAGTTCAAATTGGAGCCTAGACCAACTCGATTAGATTTGAGGCAAGATCTTTGATGTGAATAAAACTTTTGGAGTTTGATTTCTGTCTAACAAAACATTTTTTGATTCCGGCGTTTCAATCTCAAGATATAAATTATTTGGTGAAATCGCGCAAATCTGAAACTATCAGCATGATAGAATTTTAAGCTAATTTCAACAAATTATATAGAATAATATTAGAGAAATTTAATTCTGAAATTTGGCTACATTGTAAATATTGAAGTCTAAATTTAAAAAAAATGGATCATGATTTCGATATTCCTACAATAAGATATGAATTTGCTACCGCAGATATGCTAAGCTATAAAAAAAAGTAACACAAATCAGCACGATAGAAATTTTAAGCTTACTTTCAGAAAATTATACAGAATGATATTGAAGGAGTTTAATTTTGAATTTTGCTTATATTGTAGATCTTGAAATCTAGTTTCTGAAGTATCAAACGGATCATGATTTTGATATTCCTACAATAAGATATGAATTTTTTATCACACATGTTTTAGGCTATGAAAAAAGTGACAAAAATTAAAAAGGAAAGGAGAAAAAAATTACCTGGTATTATGATTAACTTGCAATACTGCAAGTAATGCAAAATAATGAAGAGCACGTCTCTTTATATAGAGCTTTAAGGAGGTAAAGAAGTAGTGTGCCGGTTGGATTGGAGTTAAAGTATTCTAATGAAATTTAAATTGGAAAAGTCAAGGCTCTGTGCAATTCTTCTTGAATACAATTTCACAAAATTTTGGAGGGACAATCCTTCTTGGATACAAATTTAATCCATATCACTTCTAGAAAGTGAAAATCCTTTTTGAATATAAATTCAATTTGTATTACTTCTAGAAAGTGGCAATCCTTCTTGGATACAAATTCAATGCATATTACTTCTAGAGAGTGGAAATCCTTTTTGGATACAAATCCAATCTATATCACTTTTAGAATTTTAATAACTGAATGTACAGTGATGGAGGGAGTTATTAAGTTTTGTCCATTTAATCATAATATGACACGG
>JACEIK010006663.1:39230-50676 GCA_018107945.1 Datura stramonium | reverse complement strand
TGATTTGAGTGAGCAACCAAAATCTCAAGAAAGAATGGTTCGTTACAAATACTCTGCAATTCAAAATAGTATTTTTGGTAATTTTTTAAAAAAATTCTCTCTTTTTTTCTCTTCTTGTGTTTTATAAGTCACGAGTTTGAGTCGTGCAAAGTATGCTTTATTCGTTAAATTGACTTTTTTTTTCTTCTAATTTGTAAAGAAAGATTTTATATTTTTGTTTTTGATGTTTTATGCAGAGGGAAAAGATGATACTGGGGGTGTTGATTCGAGGAAGTTCAAGGATATTACGAAAGAAATTGAAATTTCTCATAATGAAGGTATTTTTCTATTTTACTTTTATTTTTAACCTTTTTTTTTTCTGCATTTCCTTTTATTGTGCTTTGACTATAGATGTTAAAGAGTTTTATCTTTACGTGGAAAGCTTTTTAAGAAGAAAGATATAACTAAGTTTTTAACTAAAGTTACATACTTGATGAAGTTATGGAGTTTCTTGAATAGTTAGAAAGAATCTTGATATTTATTGCATTACTATTAATAATAACAACCACATATCCAGTGTAATCTTACAAGTAGCTAGAGAGTGATGTGTGCATAGCCTCAGCAGTGATGATCAAGGGTTAAATTTTATTATTTCTTAAGATGTGGGGATGGATGAGATGATGGCATGATGGATTGTGCAGAGACGGAGGGCCTTATGAGTTAGGGTTCATCTGAACTCATAATTTCTAATAGTACAATGAGTTAGTGTTAATAATCTTAAAAATTAAACTCATAAAGTTTAAATCTTTGATTTTTCTTTGAAGTTGTGAGCTACTAGCTGAAAGCATTGGAAGAATCTTGAAAGTGTCTCCTAAGTTACACCTTCAAATTATTAGTAACTTAAAGCTTTGATGTGCGTTACTCGAGCTAAGGATCTTTCGAAAACAATTTCTCTATCTCCACGAGAGGAAGTGGTAAAGTCTACGTACGCTTCATCCTCTCCAAATCCTTGCATATGGTATTATGTTGTTGTATGTTATTTTGTTGTCATGATTTTTTTCTTGGAGTCAGGAACCGTTCAGAAACGTTGTGAAAATCTTTAAAGTGTACATTTTGAGAAATTTGTTTAAAAAATTATAATTTTCTTGATTGCAAGAATGCTATAACTCCTTTTGATTCAAGTATTCACTTGGTTCCTATACAAAGTGAAAATGATGTGATAAATCAGAAGAAGTATGCTAGCTTAATTGAAAGTTTGAGGTGTGGACTGATTGCACTCGGTCTGAGTAGGAATACTTAGCAGGTTTACAAGCAAGTCAGATAATGAACATTGGCATGCCATAACGAAAGTTATGAGATATTTAATTGAGACAAAAATCAATGGCTTATTTTATAAAAAATATATTGCTGATACAGATTGAAACACTTTATCTGGTGATTGCTGTTCTACTACTGATTATACTTTTAGTTTGGAAGGTGGTGCTATTTATTGAAAATAAAAAAAATTTCATGTTTTATTTTATTTTTTCTTTGTGATCTGGAGGTAAAAACTAAAACTTGGTAGACATGATAGGTTATATCTTTTAGTGCTTGTCAAAGGTATATATGATCTACTATGAAAAATTCAAGTTTTTGAAATGAAGTATTGCTTGGTGCTGCTATCCTGTTTAAACTCATAAAAAAAAGCTTAACTTTATTCATTATTGTGTTTGATTGCTAGTGAAAAAGCCAAGAGAACAAGTTACAGATGTAGAGGCATTGCTTGATCTCACAAGAATTTTGGTGTCTTCTGTTAGATCCCGTTTCGCTGATGGTGTTACACCTTATATGTTCATTTCCTCTTTGCTCGGAGTCTTTGGGGAACGACATGCAAAAGGGCTCTCTCAAAATGCTAATACATTACGCTAGAAGAAAATTAGGCATTCTGTTTCACCAATTTTCAGGAATGCCAGAGGTTGCCATACCATGTAAGCTTTGTTTTGGCAACCTGTCTTGCTTTCACTATTAAGATACTTGTTCTTGCATTTTTATGTTGGCTTTCGAGGACTAAATATGCCGATATGTTAACTTATATGCAACATAAAATGACTGTTTGAGTGTTGTGAATTCAGTATCAATGTGTTAACATATATGCCGCATAAAATGGTTGCTTGAGTGTTGTGAATTCATTATGTTGGTTTTTGTCATGTTTTATGTACTCATCTACAGCTTTCGAGGACTAAATATATCGATGTGTTAACTTACGTAAAGCATAAAATGGTTGCTTGAGTGATTGATTAGAACGAGCAAGATAACTGTGATTACTAGCAGTTTGGATGGTTTTACGAAAATCACATAGCATGCGTTGAAGGTCCTGAGTTAGGAGATTAGAAATCCGATTTACGAATTTATAAGAGAATAAATGGTAATACTCTGATGAAGTATAGATAATAGATTTTATGATGAATTCTTGTTTGAACATAAGCTATCCTTGAAATTGTTGAACTCACGTAAATTGGTGTTAACTTGATGTTAATGGTGAGGGTGAAGGGATGTGTTATTTCATGGCGATGCGAGGTCTGATACGTTGAAATTTTATGGCGAGATGTACTAACGATGGTGAATCACGATGTTCCTGATGAAAAAGATCCATAAGAAAAGGCTGGAAGAGGACTGGTCGGAGTACTGCTAACACAGTACCGCTGCAACGAAACCCCGCCAATGGGAGAAATACCGCTGCAGTGAAGCCAATCTACTGAGGAGGCCAGGTCGCTACTCTTCATGATCTAAGGGGTATAATTTCTATGTAACCTCTTAAACTATAAAATGGAAGATGGTAAGTAGAAAATGCATGTTTGGTTTTTAAGTTTGCAGTATGTAAGTCGTTCTATGCATAGGGAGGTAGGTTATGGTTAAAATGTTAGACCCTGTGTAATGGCTTGTACGCTTATGTAATGATTATATTTGATTGATCTTCAGACATTTCTTTTCATGAGTATGTTTATATGAATAAATATAAATTATCGTGATGATATGGGATGAATATAATCTGTTGTTGAGATCATGTGGAAGTGTGTAATGAACTTCGTATTATGAACCTATCATGTGAATTTAGTGTTGCATTTAAGCAAGTAAGGGAATGGAGCATAGACTCTGATGAATTGATAGAGTTATTTATATATATGGTTTCGATTATGTAATGCACCTTGTTGTGATTTAATGATGAGAATGGCTAAAATATTAATTGTTTCCTGAAATGACAGGCTTGAGCCCAAGGGGAGATCTAGGAGAGCAAATATTATTATTGAGATGCTCGAGCCCGAGAGGAGTATCTGGGCGAGCGAATATTGTTATTGAGTGGCTCGTGTCCGAGGGGAGCATCCGGACGAGCATATGAGTGGGAGTGGATACCACATCGGTATGGTACATGAATTTCTGGAGTCCCCTACAGGTCATGACTGGTTGGGCATAAATAAGACCCACTAGCATGTGTGTACATGATTCGTGTGGGTGAGTGTTACAGTGATGTGACGGAGGCATGTGTCCGGTACATTACTACAAGTATAAACATGGTATGAATGACAGGCATGTGTGTGTGGAAGATTTTCTGAAATGAGATATAATGTATGATTTGCATGATATATGATACTTGTTTGATGATATCCTTGAGATGATTGACGTGATATATGTGCAGGCATGTTGAATGTACGTTGTAGTTAGTGTTTATGTGTTATACAGGAGGACATGACTGTTATAAATGATTTTGCATGAACGAATTATAACACGTTAGAAATCTCGTGGGAGAGTGACTGTTGTGATGAGTCGCTAGGTAAATTTGGCTAGAAACACTTAAAGAATGAAAGATGTGATAGGAAAATTAAAGGGACTGAGTTCTGGACTACTGTCTACTGAATACCGCTATAGCAGGCTCACCTGCGCTACAATGGAATTGGAGAGACAACATGGTAAGTTAATTTTGCGGTCAGAATAAAAAATGAGTAGTTGTATTGGTAATACTGCATGATTTAATTGATTAAGGTAATTTATAAAAGCGGTGAGTTTAGAGCAACAGAGAAGTGAGAATTAAGTTCTATTTCGTGTTGATGCTATCAATTATTTTGCTGTTATGTGAACTAACTATAATCGGCCGATGATGCTTATCAGTACGTGTGGAGTACTGATATTACTTTTGCTACGCCTTTTTGGCGTAGGGTATGACAGGAGGAAGTGTTGTTGTCACGTGTTCAAATATGCAAAGTAAAGAAAATGAATAATATCTGAGTCCACAGAATTTACTGTATGTCCTTAAGGAATTTAATCCCCTCACTGTACTCGAGGTTTTGGATTACTTCCTCCCAGGATAAAACGGATTAACCTGTTAATGGTGTAGCAGTACCTCAAACACCAATAACTTCATCGAACTCGAAGAATGGTAACGAATCACACAATAAACTCGAATTTTGATTTTTCAAGATATGCAGAATGATCTTTGAATTTGCTAGTAAAAGTCTCGAAAATGTACTTCAAAAATGAAGGAAAAAGACCTCTATTTATAGCCAAAGAACTGAAGTTAACTGGAGGGAAAACACCTATTCAGAAGGTGTCTATTTGAAATTATTACCGTTTTAAAAAAATATTTCGACCTGACTTGCGCTGGCATCGGCGTTTCGCTGGTGAAGATTCGCGGCCCACCGGTGCAATGCCGGTTTGTCATAGAATTCCTCAAAAAATTCTACGTTGGCACCGGCGTTTCGCAGGTGAAGACCTGCGGTTTGCCGGTCCAATACATACACTTTCAGTTGTGCCAAATAGTTAATTTGGATTTTAAATAAATTTGATATAAAAATATTATCAATCAATCAGATCATTTGACCAAATTCAAATTCAAATATGAAGCCGAAGCCGAGCCGAGCAATGACGACGGCGCGATGGGAGGCCTTCTTCTCAACTCTTTAATATTTATAAGACCTCTTATGGTTTAATCCAAAACTGCGTTGTTTTGGTGTCTTCGTAGGTGGAAGTTAAAGGCCCTTAGTAGACTAACCTCTCATTTTGTTACATAACACNTCAACTCTTTAATATTTATAAGATATGCTTCTCAATATAAGCATTCACGTTTCCATTTTCCCTACCAGTGTGGGATAAAGTTCCTTCCTAATTTTTTTTTTTAAATTTCTCTTCTCTCCATTTTATTTTCCTCCATTTCTCAATTCACACCCATTACTTAACTCCAATAATCCCCCACATGAATGAGGAATGGCTATATAAACTTTATATGCATGAAAAATTGTGTGATTTGTAAGAAAGAATTAATTGCATCCGGATAAATGGGTTTTTCTTGAACTTTCCGTAGTGAACATATATTGGATATACTCGGTCAATCGGTAGATTTGATATCTTTGAACCGTCGAGCCTTGATGTATACTTAGACAACATAAATCACACAATTAATCCTTTATCCATCTTAGGTTCTCATTATTTTGTTCGTTTCAGCCATGAACACTGCCTGGTTTTATAAGTGCGTAGAGAATTGACCTTATAGAATCCTTCTTAAGCGGCTTACACTTCACACTTATATAGGTGATTCCTAAATGTGTTATTTCATAGATACACCATTTGACATACCCCGTGTTAAAGTTAGAAATTATTAAAAAAGCCTTTAATGCTTTATCCTTGTTACTAAATATTATCTCATCACGAGAATGGACCAAAAGTTATTTTGACAATGTTGAACCATCATCAATGACTTTATTTAATCTCCTTGAACCTAGATCTTAGGATCTCCAGGCTTCTAGGTAGAGTTACCGCCACGGTGACTTGTCCTCGGCCATAGTCCCATTCCTTTCGATGATCTTTCAACTGCCTCTCTAGTTAGGCCTTTTGTTAGTGGATCCGACACATTATTTCTTGACTTAACATAGTCAATTGTGATAGTTCCATTAGAGAGTAGTTATCTAACGGTGTTATGTATCTGTCATATGTGACGAGACTCTACGTTATACATTACACTTCCAGCCCTTCCGATTGTTGCTTAGCTATCGCTATGTATACATATTGGTGCCAACAGTTTGGGCTAGAATGGAATGTCCTCTAGAAAATTCCCGAGCCATTCAGCTTCTTCACCAGCCTTATCTAAACCTATGAATTCAGACTCCATTGTAGAGCGAGTAATACATATTTGTTTGGATGACTTTCAAGACACTGCTCCTCCACCAATGGTAAACACATATCCACTTGTGGATTTAGTTTCAGTTGATCCGGTGATCCAATTTACATCACAATATCCTTCAAAAACCGCTGGATACTTGTTATAATGCAAAGCAAAGTTTTAAGTATGTTTTAAATACCCCAAAACTCGTTTCGTAGCCATCCAATGACTCTGATTGGGATTACTTGTGTATCGACTAAGTTTACTTATTGCACAAGCTATATCTGATCGTGTACAGTTCATGATATACATCAGACTTTCCAACACTCTTGCATAGTCCAATTGGGACTTACTTTCACCTTGGTTCTTAGAAAGAGCAAGATTCACATCAATTGGTATCTTTGCAATTTTAAAATCCAAATACTTAAATTTTTCAAGTATTGTTTGGATATAATGAGACTGAGACAATGCTAAACGTTCAGGAGTTTTGTGGATCTTAATCCCCAATATCAAGTTAGCAACTCCTAGATTTTTCATCTCAAACTTACTAGCAAACATACGCTTGGTAGTATTTATGTTAGCAATATCGTTACTCATTATCAATATGTCATCCACATATAAGCAAACAATGACGACTTAATTTTGAGTGTTCTTAATGTAAACACATTTATCACACTCATTAATCTTGAAATCATTTAAAAACATAGTCTGGTCAAATTTTGCATGCCATTGTTTGGCCGCTTGTTTTAGTCCGTACAAGGACTTTACAAGTCGGCACACCTTCTTTTCATTTCTAGGAACTACAAACCCTTCAAGTTGTTCCATGTAAATTTCTTCCTCCATATCTCCATTTAAGAAGATTTTTTTCACATCCATTTGATGGATTTCAAGACCATATACGACAGCTAACACTATTAACACCCGAATGAATGTAATTCTGATTATCGGCAAGTACGTATCAAAGTAATCAAGACCTTCTTTTTTTCTAAACCCTTTGACTATAAGTCTTGCTTTGTATTTGTCAAAAGTGCCATCATCTTTAACTTTCCTTTTGAAAATCCATTTACAGCCTAATGGTTTGTTCCCTGTAGGAAGATCAACCAATTTCCATGTATGATTATTCATTTTGGATTCAATTTCACTATTGACTGCCTCTTTCTAATATTGAGCTTCCAAAGAAGTTATGGCTTCTTGAAAAGTTCGAAGCTCATTTTTCAACAAAAATGTTAGAAAATCTAGTCCAAAGAAAGTAGAAGTCCTTTGATGTTTGCTACGACTTAGATTCTCCTCATTAGGAACACTTTTCTTTGTCTCTTCCCGAGGTTGTTTAGATCCTTCACTAGATGACTCACAATTCTGTTTATATAGATATATATTTTCAAAGAATTCAGCACTGTCTGATTCCATTACCGTATTAACATGAATGTCAGGATTTTCTGATTTACGAACCAGAAATCGATATGCTTTACTATTTGTAGCATATCCTATGAAAACACAATCAACGGTTTTAGGTCCTATCTTAACCCTTTTGGGTTTAGGAACTTGTACCTTAGGCAAACATCCCCACACTTTCATGTATTCAAGATTAGGCTTTCTTCCTTTCCATTTTTCGTATGGACTGGAGTGTGTTTTGCTATGGGGCAGTCAATTGAGTATTCTGCTAGCCGTAAGGATAACTTCCCCCCACAAGTTCTGGGGTAAACTAGAACTTATCAACAGAGCATTCATCATCTCTTTTAATGTTTTATTTTTTCTTTCCGTAATTCCATTAGATTGTGGCGAGTAAGGAGCAGTTGTTTGATGAATAATGCCATATTCCAAATATATTTCTTCAAAAGGAGATTCATATTCACCGCCCCTATCACTCCTTATCATTTTAATCTTTTTATTAAGTTGTGTTTCAACTTCACTTCTATATTTCCCGAATGCTTCAATTGCTCCGTCTTTACTTTTGAGTAAGTAAACATAGCAGTATCGCATACTGTAGTCAATAAAAGTTATGAAATACTTCTTTCCACCATGAGATGATATTGACTTTATGTCGCAAAAGTCTGTATGAATTAAGTCTAAGGGAATTGAATTCCTTTCAACTGACTTATTAGGATGTTTAACATACTTAGATTCAACACAGATTTGATATTTTGATTGATTACATTCAAACTTTGGCAAGAATTCCAAATTGATTAATTTATGTAAGGTTTTATAATTGACATGTCCCAAACGGGAATGCCATAAATCATTTGACTCAATCAAGTAAGAAGAAGCTGTAATTTTATTGCTTTTAACAACAATTACATTCAGTTTGAAAAGATCCTCAGTTAGGTAACCTTTTCCTACATACACATCATTCTTACTAATTACAGTATGATTTGGAACAAGAACACACTTAAATCCGTTCTTCATGAGAAGACCAGCAGAAACTAAGTTCTTCCTAATTTCTGGAACATGACAGACATTATTGAGAGTCACCACCTTGCCAGATGTTATTATCAAAAATATCTTTTCATAGCCTTCAATCTTGGCTGTTGAAGAGTTTCCCATATACATGGTCTCGTTGGGTCCAGCAGGGGCATAGGAAGCAAATATTTCTCTGACAGCACAAATATGTCAAGTGGCTCCAGAGTCAAGCCACCAATTTGTGGGGCTTCCCACTAGGTTTCATTCAGACACCATAGAGTACAAGTCATCAATCTCCATGGTTCTTTCAACCATGTTAGCTTGTCCCTTTTGCTTTCGTTTCTTTGGAGCAAGACATTCAGCAACCTTGTGTCAAATCTTTCCACAGTTGTGGCAGTTTCCTTTGAATTTCTTCTTGCTAGAAAAATTCTGTGGTCCAGAAGGCTTCTTCCTCTTCTTGGGATTATATGGAGTAGTCTCAACAATTTTTTCCCCAATAATTGTTTAGTTTTCCCTTACCTTTATTTCAACAACTTTGTTATCTTCTTCGATTCTCAATCGAACGATAAGATCTTCAAGTTTCATCTCCTTGCGCTTGTATTTTAAATAATTCTTAAAGTCCCTCCATGAAGGAGGTAGCTTTTCAATCATGGCTGCAACTTGAAAAGCTTCATTGATGACCAAACCTTCAATGAACAACTCATTATTAGCACCATAATTAATACTTTTGATAAAAGCATTAGTATGAATTATATCTTCAGCAAGGATATCGTGAATTATCACTTGTAGCTCTTGGACTTGTGTGGTAACAAGCTTGCTGTCTATCATTTTGTAGTCTAGAAACTTGGCTGCAATAAATTTCTTTAAACCGACATCTTCCGTTTTGTGCTTCTTCTCTAGCGCATCCCGGAGTTCTCTAGAAGTCTCCATATTGTTGTATACATTATAGAGATCATCCTCCAATCTGCTTAGGATATAGTTCTTGCACAAAAAATCTGACTGCTTCCAAGCCTCAATCACCAAGAACCGTTCATTTTCAGGAGTTGATTCCGGCAGAACCAATTTATCCTCCTTAATGAACTTCTGTAGACACAATGTGGTTAGATAGAAGAACATCTTCTGCTACCAGCGTTTGAAGTCAATGCAGAAAACTTTTCGGGCTTTTCTGCCGTGCTGGTGCTTGCACAACACGGGTGGAGGAGATTCCATTACTCTTAGAGGCAAGCATTGGGTCAGTTATTCCTGTCATATTTGTTGAACAATACAATAAAAATTAGCAATCAACGAAAATTCTATTTTTTCAAATCGAAAAACCTTTGACAGAACTAAAATGAGTAATTAGTGAAGTTTCTATATCTTCAAACCGAATTATCAACAATCAGATTTTCTTGGCGAAGTTTTTAAATCTTCAAACCAGCAATCACATTGAGTAGAAACTCACAAGAATTTTAATCTCAACGGGAGTAGAAAATCAGGAAATTTTAATCTCCAACAATGGAGTAGAAAACTAGAAAGGTTTTAGTCTTCAAAATCAGAAAATAGAGAACACAAGAAAAATAAATATAAATTCCTTAAGCTTGTTGTTGTCCCGTGTTCAAATATACAAAGCAAAGAAAATAAATAATATCCGAGTCCACAAAATTCACTGTATGTGCTCAAGGAATTAATCCCCTCATTGTACTCGAGGTTTTGGATTACTTCCTCTCAGGATAAAACGGATTAACCTGTTAATGGTGTAGTAGTACCTCAAACACCAATAACTTCGTCGAAATCGAAAAACGATAATGAATCACACAATAGACTCGAATTTTGATTTTTCAAAATATGCAGAATGATCTTTATATTTGCTAGAAAAAGATTTGAAAAAGCACTTAAAAAATGAAGGCAAAAGGCCTTTATTTATATCCAAAGAACTGAAGTTAACTGGTGTGAAAACACCTATTCAGAAGGTGTCTGTTCGAAATTATTACCATTTGAAAAGAAATATTTCGGTCTGACTTGCGCTGGTGCAGGTGTTTCTCCGGTAAGGATTCGCGGCCCGTTGATGCAATGCCGGTTTGTTACAGAATCCCTCAGAAAATTCTGCGCTGGCACCGGCGTTTCGCAGGTGAAGACCCGCGGTTTGCCGATCGAAGGCAGACATTTTCAGTTGCGCAAAATAGTTAATTTGAATTTTAAATAAATTTTGATAAAAAAATATTATAAATCAATCAGATCATTTGACCAAATCCAAATATAAATCCAAATCCGAGGACGAAACCGAGCCGAGCGACAACGACAACGCGAGGGGAGACCTTCTTCTTAACTCTTTAATAGTTAAAAGATATACTTCTCAATATAAGCATTCACATTTCCCTTTTCCCTATCAATGCGGGACAAAGTACCTTCTTAAAGAAAATTTAAAATTTTTCTTCCCTCCATTGTCAATAAAATTCTCTCATTTAATTTTTAGCGACTCAAACTCAATATAGTTACATACCTAAATTAATGTATTTGTCTTTAATATTGGCTATTAAAAAATGATATTTAAAATGAATCATTATTAGTAACCACACGATGTGTAAATAATACTTAAGAAATAAATTATTAAAAAATATAGATAAAAAATAATTTAGATTTGCAAAATTACCAAATGAATAAATGAGAAGTATTCATTAGTTTGCTAAAACAAATCAATATAAATAAAAAATGAATTTAATAATTATCAAATAGGTCATTCTCGTCAACATCAAGTTGATCAATCAACTGCTCATAAGGTCGTAGATTGAAGATATGCATACTGAATTGTGGATCATTTATTTCATTCACAATTATTCTATTGGTAAACGCCAGTCCCAACTTGTGTTTATTGGTCTTATATTTCACGTTATTTGGACCAACAACAAAAAAAATTGATGGTATATAATTTCAACTCATTTATTTTTTCTTTGAACATATGAATAA